>JAHBMJ010000774.1:31195-37417 GCA_018398765.1 Chromera velia | reverse complement strand
GATGTCCTCCTGACAAGTTTGTGTGCAGGAATTAAAGAGAAAAATGAAAGAAGGTAAGAAGAAAAGAATACGAAATGTGGAAACGGCCCGACTTCCTCATTTTCGCCTCCGGGAAAGAGGACCGACAGGCAGGCAGGCAGGTAGGCAGGCAGACAAGCTTGCAGATGTTTTGAGACACAGAGAATGTTTCTCCCTTCTCGTCTCATCACCATACGTCATTCAATGCAACTCGAGAGAGAGCGTCCGGGCATTGACCAGACCAGAAAGTCGAAAAAAAAAAACAAGGACACAGAGAAAGAAGAAAGCAAACGGCAATTTCATCCGTTACCGCAGGTCTGGCTTGCGTGACCGATAAAAAGCAATCACAAGAATTGAATCATGTGGTCAACATGCAGACGCTGCACAGCAGGATTTCATTAATGAATCTCCGCCTCTGCGGCCGAGAGAGGAAGCCAGCCAACTTGAGGTGAAGGAGACTCAGTGGGAATGAATGGAAGATCGTCCAGAGAGAAACAGACACACTAGCAGACACAACGGCACATAACAAAACAAGACAGCCTCACTTGAAATCTAGCTTAAAACTTATATAAATAGAGTAACTAATTGATTCCAAAATTATACTTTCTAAATCAAGTTAATTCCTAACAACTGGTCCAGCAGTTGGTTGATTGATTTGATTGATTGATTGATATGTTCCGCCCTAGGGCCTTCCCGCTATGTATGTTTAAAACTTCTAAACTTAGTATAAATGCTGCATGAACTACCTATATATTAATAGATGTTCAATTAGTTAATTCCTAATCCGGCCATAACCTAGGCCATAGCGGCCGGTCTTACATGTACATATTAGTAATCTAAAAATATATACTTTATAGGAGGCCTGTTTAAATGTTTTTTGTCGATATGAGGCATCTTCAAATTAACCAGCCAGTCGGTCCGCCAGTTAGTCGGTCAGTCACTGAGTTAGTCAAGCAAACAGTCAGCGAGTCGATCAGTGACTCTCTATTTGTCATACAGTCTTTCTCTAGGTTTTTCTTCAAGTTTCTATTTTTTTTTAAGTTCGTGTTTTAAAGTCTTAATTGATGCATTCAGCTCTTCATCTTTCTCTCTCGCACCGCCTTGTTTTATCTCCCCTCGGTTCTAAGGCTTTAAATTTCATGTTCAACACTAGCTTCAACAAATGATATACTATAAGTGATCTAAGTAATGTTGATCCTTGTGTTAGCCTTGTAAAACAAAGATGTTACACTGATGTCTAGCTACTAAGCTTCAAGTTGATCAGTTAATTAGTAGTGTTTTAATTGTTTGTATATTATTTCTTTCTGTATCTTCATATCAGATGGAGTTTAAAAGTTGTACTTTATTTTTTTTCTGTAATTTCGGGGATGCAACCCCCCTCCACTTACTAAATTAATTCCTTACTAGATTCCTTAACTCTTAAATGATATATGTAAAGTCTTAGATCGAACAATACAAAATCCTAAACTGGAATAGTATCTTTATGACTTTGTATATAAACATTAAATTAACTAGATTTTATGTGTTTAATAGAAACTTTAATATGATATTCATTCGATTGATGAATGTTTTTAACTCTATTCGATCAGCTCAAACAATTGTCGGAAAAAACTTCAATAAATCATATTTCTTTGCCGTCTTCCAATAAAAACGGGGAGTGGGCTCAAATTACATCCTTAAATATAGGCATTAACTAGGGCATTAAAGCGATGCAAGTCGATCTAGACCCGCCGCCTCTTTTGAGACACGGGCTAAAAGTCGTTGGCTTCCCCCTCAGTTTCCTCATACATTCAGTGGACCCAGAGGCGGGTTCATAGATCGACTTCATCTACGTATGCCGACCCTCACACGGAGCGCATTCCTCCTGCAAATGCAAACAGAGTCAGCGTGAGAGGAAGACGTGCACAGCAAGACAAGAAAAAGATATTTGTTTTCACCTGAGATGTGTATCTATGTACGGGCCAAAAACCAGCTCCACAATTCGAATGAGTGAGTGCACGTCGTAACCCCACGCCTGTTGACAGACAATGAAGAGAGAAACCAACAAGAACACATGACGGGACCCACCCCATCGATCTTTCAAAGCACTTTTCTATCTCCTGCGCAAAACCCCCTCTACCTACCCTGAAGGACTGCGGGGAGAACGGGGGGTAAGCCTCATCAGAGGAAGGCAGAAGCAGGCCGCCTCGTTGGTAGGGTTCTCCACGCGCACACCCCTTCCCTCCACGACGAAGAAGTGCGAACCCTTCAGCACAAAGCTGAGAATCAGTTCGTTGCCGTTCTGCAGCCAGAAGGGGGCAACACGGAATGAGATGCAAAGGTCAGAAAAAATGCACATACAATTCACTTGACCTCAGCAGTGCCCTTCAACGACAGCACAAGGAAGTTTGAGAGGAGACAGAGAAAAACAGCAAAATGCCGAATCAAACAGCAACAGAAGATAGGCTGAAAGCGCCAGACACCAAAAGAAGAGAAGAGGCGAATGAGAAGGTCAAATCACACACGCACTCACTCACTTTGGCGTACTGCATGCAGTCCTCCGGTTTCACGCCAAAGTACTCCCCGATTCCGTACAGCTGCCCTGTCCCGCTGTTCCGGTGCTTCGGATCAAAATTGCACCTGAAGATCTCATCGATACGATGCACGTCTGTTCCGTGCCACAAAAATGACCCCATCTCGACCAATTCCTTCTCAGTCAGTTCAAAAAACTTCCCAAGACATGATCCCAGCTCCCCCCCCTCTGCCAGACGTTTCTGCTTCTCCAACCACACAATCTCCAGACCCCTCCAAAAGCGACGCACACACTCACTCTCGCCATTCGCAAGATGATGGTTCCATCTCCTTTCAAACTCCGGCGTTTTCCCAGCGGCAAAAAAAATCAGCTTCGTTGCCCACTCCCGTCTGCTCTTCACAAACGTCTCCCTGCACTGCTCCACATCACCCGACGGAACGCTGGGTGGAGTTGAGAGCTGCCCGCGCATTCTCAAAAACTCCTCGCAAGACACGCCCTTGTGCAGACCGTCCACCGACCCGCATTTGCCGCAGGAGAGGCGCTTACAGCAAGCACACTCGGCGCACTCCTCTTTCCGCAACGTGATGGCAGTGCAGTCCGAGAAGGGACACACACCCACGCCCGGACGGGCAATGACAGGATCCCGGAGGGTCTCCAGACGAATCAGCCGCTGCTCGCATCACACAGACATACACTTGTACACACACACACACACACACACACACACACACACACACGCACACACACACACACACACACACACACACGCACACACACACACACACACACACACACACGCGTATTCCTGAGGGCTGCAGCAGTCAAACCTTCGAAAAAGCCACATCCGCTTGCTTCTTTTTCATTTCCCTTCATGGCTGGATTCATGGACCAACTTGCTCAGGAAATCAATTGAAGGCGAATATCTTTCTCTATAAGATCAATGGCACCGAAGAAAAGGAAGGGGGGGGGAGAAAAGAGTCCACGACGACCTGCGTTCGGCTGAATCTTCCACCAACAGAGTATTTCGGCAAGAGGACAGACGGACTGACCATGTAGAGTTTCTTCACATGCGTGCTTCCTTCGGGATCTCCAATCATGCACTTGTGAATGTCGGGGAGTCCTACCGGGGTCTCACAACAAGGGCAACGGAGACAGGGGGAAGGGCACTTCAGTGCGCCTCCAGAAGACGCAGAAGCGCCAGTCTCTGTCCTATTTGTATCCGTCCCCTCTCCTCCTTCTACTATCGGCCTGCTGTTGCCTGAGAGGGCCCACTCGTCTGCCGTCTTTTGAAGCAGGTCCGAAAGCGCGGAAACTTCAGCAGCCAGACAATCGAGGCAAAACGCGTGATGGCAGAGCCAGAAAGACGATGAAGGGACGGAGGGATGCTGTCGGAAAATTCGACGACAAAACGCGCATTCGGACGTCGGGAGTTCATCCCCTGCTGCTGCTTTTACTCCTTCCAGACATCGAAGCACTCTTGCCACACATATGTCAACTGTCTTCCTCCTCTCACCCAACACCCTCTCGATTCTCTGTCTCTCCTCCTCATTTCTGTTGTTCTCATCAAAGTCGAACGAGGGCTCTCCCTCTCTCCAACGGGTCACCTCATGCTCATTCACCCAATGTTCCAATCTGCACGAGTCCCCGAAGACCTCAAGTCTGATCCATCCTCGCCCGTCTAGTTCTCTATTCGCGTCCTGAATAATCTGCCTGCCATCACGACAGGCCGAGAGGAAGGACGCTTCGTTGGGTGACAGAGGTGACACACCGAAGCTGCAACTGAAGCGTTGGAGACATTTCTCCAGCACGTTCTCAAAGTGCCCTCTCGCGACACGACTGCCGTGAACGCGCACCCACTTCCGGCATCCATCGCTCGGTGCGAACTCAAAGTGCCCCCCCCGTCTCACCGTCTCCTTGACCACAGGATGCGGATAGTTCGTGTCAAACCAGAGACGCAGAAGTCTGCTCCTGGCAGTCTCATTCGGCTTCAACCCCTCCAGATCGAAGTGAAGGGGGTCGACGATCTCCCGTACCTTCATCAACGCATCCACCATCACGTCGGTGTCCTGCTGCGGTTCGTTCACATTCACGTGACACACCACACCTCGGCCTTTCCAGGACTTAGCTCGGTCTACTTTTGTCCTGACGCGCACAGTCGGAAAAAGGGAGCGAATCTGGGGGAAAAGGTTGTCAATGTCCCTCTCCAGAGACCTCGCCCAGTCCTTGTTAGAAGGACAGACGGTGGCACTCTGGATTTTCTCGTCGACAGAGAGACCCTGCGCAAAGGAAATCGTCACGCTTCCAGACACGTTGGCACTCGCGTGAGTTCCCCTGCACAGAAGGAACGGAAGGGAGCACATTGGAAAGAGTCAGGAGAGAGGATAAAAGAGCAAAAGGACCAAAAGAGAAGAGGACGGGATCAATCTAGGGTCCGTTTCTTGGCCTATATTTCAGGCTGCGGACTGGGTGTAATTGGAGCGGAGGAGGAACGAAGCAGAAGATTGAAAACGAAGAAAATTTGCCCGCGTCCCGGATTGCCTTTCCCCTTGCATGGCTTTGCTTTCTTTCTTGTCGCTTTTGATTGTTGATTCTGCTGACCTGAACAGCATTTTTCGAAGCCCGTCAACGGAGGCGCCATGAGCGCATGAAACAGGAGACTCCACAACAGCCTTCTCTTCCCCCTCCTCTCCCTCACCCCCCTCCTCTTCCTGCTGCTTGTTAGGAGACGGAATGCAGATGAGGCTATCGGAAAAGACGTCAAGAAAGGTGCGACGTTCTTCTCTGGAATCCCTTCCGACCCTGTTGATTCGGTCGGAGAAGAATGAAGCCGCTCCGCCGTCGACAAAGTCAATTGCAAACTTGGCACAATTCCAGAAAGAACGGAGCAACCGGTCCCCAGGCTCCTTCTCCCAGGGCCTCCTATTCTCTGCCCCTTCGCCTGATAGAGAATTGCAGAAACCGTTGAATCCCAGTCGGGCGGCTGCCACGCACTCCTCGCTAAGATTCCACCCACGGTCGTTCTCTGTTTCCGAGCCCGTCTCTGCCTTCCCCCTTTCTCCCTCTCCATTCTCCTGATCCTCCTCTGTCCCTTCTCTTCTCGCATCCACCTTGTCTAGATCTTTCCCTTTCCCTTGCGCTTCTTTCTCTCCCCTATTCCGTTTCAGGGTCAGGTCGGGGGGCGCAGTGCCGTAGTCAAGCACCCACCAGAGAAGCCCATCAATCTTCTGTTTTGAAATTGACTTGGGCTGTCGCAAAGAGGCCCGGTCTAAAGACCGTCGAACAAAGCGAATGTCATCTGCTGAGCAACGCAGTGACGGGCTCCCGGCCGGACCCCCAGCGGGGATGTACACCATCCTGTCCCTCGAGATCGGACGGATGTTTCGAATCACGTCAGGGCCCGAAAGTCCTGACTCCTCCAAACACCTTCTCACATCCTCAAGACGAGGAACGAAACCGAAACAATGCAGCCAGGATGGAGAGGAGGAGAATGAAACAATGACTGTCAGACTTCCCCCCCCTTCCTCTTCTGACAGACTCTTTTCCACCTGTGTCTCCTCCTCACCCTCCAATACAGCGTTAGAGGGCCCTTTCTTCAATCCATCGGAAAGGGGAGTCTCTGACAGTACAGAGAGGCTATTCAGTCGCACTCCGTTTCCAACACTTGCCTCAATCACTGCTTTCCCCCAACTCAT
>JAHBMJ010000774.1:8695-26195 GCA_018398765.1 Chromera velia | reverse complement strand
GATCTCCTTGACTTTTTCTCTCTGCCTCTCTGTCAATCCACTCTTCCCCCTCTTCAAGGGCACAAGAAAACAAGACAGAGCAGTCGCGCCCAGAATCCCACTCCCCCCCCACATACGGATCTTGTCCTCCATCCGATCTCGGCACTCCATATCTCCGAAAAGAGCCAACTCTCCTTCAGCGTCGCCGAGCTCATACACGACTTTGTCAAACACCGCAATCCCTCCACAGGAGTCAGCTAGACTCTGCAGATTCTTCTTCATTATAAAGGCTCTGGCACTGGCGTTGATTCTCAAAATTGTCAAGCCTCTCTGTAAGAGAATGCGGTTAGAAACCATCCGGCCCCGAAAGGCAGATTTGTGCACTGCGTCTGGCTTCCCTTCGAGGTTCAAAGAGGCAGAAAGGGACCCAAAACAACGCGAAAAGGCGGGAACTCGCGAGTCTACGTGCAAATCCCAGGTCCGCAATGTGTTGGGGGAGTTCGAAGACAAAAAGTGTCTCAACGACGGAACCGCCATCTGGTGCACTCGCACCAGAAGTTTACCCGAAGAGAACGTGTGCAGGTGCTGTAAAGCCGCTCGCACGCTCTTAGGGTAACCGTCAAGGACGATCTCTGCAGGCATCGTGGGTGAGTGCCTGGCTGTCTCCTCCTTTCTCCCCACCACTTCCAGTGCCATGAACAACTGCACTGATGCCCCCGTTGAGGTCTCAATGTTGTCTGCTTCTTCCCCCCCCTTGCCTAGCAGACGTCGACCGACTGCAGAAACCACACCGAAGGTCAGTCGACGCACGCATTTCTGGGCAGCGAGTCGGAATCGGCCCACCCCCTCGGCCTTTTGTTTCTTCACCTCATTGACTTTGTCGTCCTTTCCTTCCGCCCTCTTCTCTTTTTTCTTCTCTGATTCTTTCCAGTTCTCGAACACCTGCTCTATCTCCAAAAGTGCACTCTCGCGTGCTGACTTTTCTCCATACAGAAAAACGCCATACAGACGGCAGAACCCTGACAAGGACTCTTCCTCCCCTTCACTCACACACATTTTCTCGTCCTGATAGATCCACACACCAGGAAGCAACGATACACCGAAGTTCTGTTCCACAACAGCAGCAACCTCTCTCACAGAAAATTCCTCTCTCCCCCCAGCGCGCACTGTGAGCTCAAACAATTCATTCAAGAAAACGGTCGGATAAGGCGCAAGGCAAGAGGAGACGGAGAGACATGCCTCCAAACGATGCATTGCAGCCTCAACCACGCTCAGGGGCCCGACAAGACGCAGACACGTCTGCCCTTTCGGGACCTCCAGAGTTTCATCTGGCGGGTCGATCTGAATGCTGAGGCCGTCTGGAATCCCCTTTTTGAAGACAACACCCAGCCCGTCCCTCTGGAGGGAATCAGCAAAGGATTTGGGAACAAAAACATCCCTGGTGGGGTTGCTGGAAGGGCAAGAGGAGAGTACAGGGGGGGGGGACATCTTGCTCTCGTCGTCCCCTTTCTCTTCCTCCTTCTCTCCTGAACCCCCCCCATCCTTCTCTCCCGACTTGTCTTGATCCCCACTCGAAGAATTCGGTTGCTCCTCCTTCGACGTCCCCCCACCTGCCCCTCCGTCTCCAGCCTGCCCCCCTCCTTCCCCTTCCCCTTCATCTCCTGGCGGACCCCCTCCTTCCGCACTTTCCTCCTGCCCCCNCTCCAAAAGTGCACTCTCGCGTGCTGACTTTTCTCCATACAGAAAAACGCCATACAGACGGCAGAACCCTGACAAGGACTCTTCCTCCCCTTCACTCACACACATTTTCTCGTCCTGATAGATCCACACACCAGGAAGCAACGATACACCGAAGTTCTGTTCCACAACAGCAGCAACCTCTCTCACAGAAAATTCCTCTCTCCCCCCAGCGCGCACTGTGAGCTCAAACAATTCATTCAAGAAAACGGTCGGATAAGGCGCAAGGCAAGAGGAGACGGAGAGACATGCCTCCAAACGATGCATTGCAGCCTCAACCACGCTCAGGGGCCCGACAAGACGCAGACACGTCTGCCCTTTCGGGACCTCCAGAGTTTCATCTGGCGGGTCGATCTGAATGCTGAGGCCGTCTGGAATCCCCTTTTTGAAGACAACACCCAGCCCGTCCCTCTGGAGGGAATCAGCAAAGGATTTGGGAACAAAAACATCCCTGGTGGGGTTGCTGGAAGGGCAAGAGGAGAGTACAGGGGGGGGGGACATCTTGCTCTCGTCGTCCCCTTTCTCTTCCTCCTTCTCTCCTGAACCCCCCCCATCCTTCTCTCCCGACTTGTCTTGATCCCCACTCGAAGAATTCGGTTGCTCCTCCTTCGACGTCCCCCCACCTGCCCCTCCGTCTCCAGCCTGCCCCCCTCCTTCCCCTTCCCCTTCATCTCCTGGCGGACCCCCTCCTTCCGCACTTTCCTCCTGCCCCCCCTCCCCCTCTCCCTCCCCAGTTTCCTGCCCCCCCCCTCTCTCTTCCGATTCCTGCCCCCCGTCTCCCGTCTGCGCCTTCTGCGCAGCTTCGCAAGACTCGTCCCTTCTCTTTTCACATCGCGAAGATGAGCACTCCAGCTCTTTTCCTGCTGGCACATTGCTGCACAGAAAGGCAAAAAGGGAGGAGAAACAAGAAAGAGAGAGATGCACTGAAACAATACCCGCGGAGCAGGCAGAAGCGATTCACGTCTCTCTTTTCCTCTGCTTTCCCTTTGTATACCTTCTGGCCATTTGTCTTGTCTGGGACTAGTCACATGCATGGAATGCATCAATTTCCTTCCCCCTGTATCCCTCTTTTACCCTCCATACCGAGTTGTTCGCCTTTTCATCATGCGCGCGCAGTCAAGCAAGAAAGGAAAAGAAAGTGGGACTCAGTTGGTGAGTGGACGCATGGAGGCATGAGTGCATGGAGTGGTGCAACGTGCATTGGCCTCCTTTGATTGTGTAAAGAGAAATCAGCCTCCCTCTCAGGGAGACGCTCCCACAAGAACCCCCCCCCCCTGTTCTTGGAGCACACACTCAAAAAAGTATGCATGCACTTGGTCAAATTGAGCTGACCTGCTTCTCGGAGCATGGCTTGAAGAGGAATCGGGTGGAACCGTTTTGGTGGTACTCTCTTCCTGCCCCTCTCGACCGACGGAATCCAGATCCCGTTGAATGCAGAGATGAGTCAGCAGACGGGACTCGGCAGTCGTCCGTGCCGACAATGACCCGCTCAGTCGCAACTCCCACTGGAACTGGAAAGACGGGGCGGGAACGACAGAAGCGGCAGCAGCGCCTGGTGGGGTGCTGATGGGAGGCTCTTTCTGATCTGACGCTTTGAACAACGAAGACGGCAGCCTGACTTTGTGGAATTCTATTTTGATCTGGTTTTTGACTCCAGTCTCTCTCCGAAGAGACAAAATTGACTCTTCCCCCCCAACGCGGAGAGTCTGGGCAATTTCAGTCTCGAGAGGGATGAAGGAGACCCCCGACACCCCGTCTTCAACGTCTACTGAGAGGGGGGGACCGCCGTTCTCCGTATCCTTTTGACCTCTCTTTTTGACCTCTTCCATCAACCTTCTCTCTGCCTCCTCTCGCGCCTTTAGAGGCCCCCACAGCAAAATCTCCACACACACAACGTCCACACCCCCATCGCCCCCCGCCCCTTGAAAATTCCCAAACGACCCCCTGCCCCGATCCCTCACAGACATGCACGAGACGGCTAGCTTTGCACCGCTCAGGTCTTCCACTTCTGTGAGGAGTGCAAAGGACTCCTTTGAGGGTCGAGAGAGGAACGCGAAAGAACCCCTCTGGTCTCGGAGGAGCGTCTCGCCTTGCATACGTGCAGCTCTCTCTGCCTCTTTTAATGGGTGGAGAACGTTCTTCTCAGCCTGCTGCAAACACGTGTCACGCCCGAACAATGTGACCGTTCGAAAATCGAATCGGACGCTAGTCTCGGGCTCGACGGCTGACCATTCCTTTCCACTTCCCCCAAATGGGGGCAAAGCAGCAAGGAGCACACCCATGTTTCTCAGCTCTGCCCGCACAGCCGAGGAGTTTCTCTGCAAACGGGAAAGAACTGTGGGACCAACCGAGACCTCAAGCTGGTCCAAACTCAGCAGCAGTTCGTTAGCTGCACGGACGGACTCATGCTCCCCTCGAATGAAAACGTGGGGGATTCCTTCCATTGTAAAAAAGTTGGAGGAGACCAAGATCGTGGCCCGACTGTGCTCCTCAACGAACTCCCTTCCTGATTGCAAATGCAAAAATCTCCTCTCAACCCCAGAGGAGCCCAAAATAAGACTTTGCATGACCCATCTGTCGCTCCACTGACCCGGGCCCTTGGGACACCCACCCACCCCCGCTTGGTGTCCCCACAACCTCTCCTCCGCCCTCCACTTAGAATACAATCTCCCAACGTCCTTCCAAACATCGTCAGAGTCTCTGGTCGTTCCATATGAAAAAAGCCCAAGCGAAAAACCCAAGTCCAAGGTGCCCCGCTCTACCCGAACTCCGGCTTCGAGACGCGTGCCCGTCTTCTCTTTAAGAGACAGACGCAAAGACTTCCCCCCATGATCTTTGTGTTCTTCAAGGTGCTGCAGAAACCCTTCTTGCATCTCCCTGAAAAATTCTAATTCAAACACTTCCCTTCTGATCCTGCGTGCTACAGGCAACACTGCACAGGCAGGGCCCGAGATTGTCAATCGCTGCGCCGGCCGAAGCGGCCCTCGACTTGCCGCTTCACTGCAGAGTGACGGCTCAAACTCCCCTTTCTTCCCCAACGCCCTGCACTTATGGGGAAACTCGGCCAGCCAAACAGGTTGACAGTAGGACCAGAGACGAAACATACCTCCCGGAACCAAAACAGACACATTCATTTCTGTTGTGTCAGAAAGAGACGAAGGAACGCATGTATTGCCAGAAACAGCAGCAGCAGATGCAGAAGCAGATGAAATGTCGTCAGGAATGGGGGTAGGACAGGAGGGGGCATCTTCCACAAAGCCCTCTGGAATGTCGTCAGCCGTCTGGTTGGGGCTTTCTCTGCTGTGTGTGCTTTGCGGTATGGTGTTTGGACCGTCTTCACGGGATGCAGACTCTTCCTGTGGGGGTGAATGGGTACCTGATTCATTTCTCATGTGGAGAACGGTTTTTGGAGTGGTGGGTTTGGAACGAGACGGCGCTTCCAGGGCACTCGCAGGTCTTGACCTGAGTCTCAGTGTGCTTGCAGGGTGGGATCGCGGGCCTTTGACGGTTGCTTTGGGAGGTGTCAACCGTTGTTGGAGTTGAAGGGCCCTCTGAAAGAGGAGCTGGGCTCCTTGGCCTGTTCTCTGTGTGTCTTTGCTGTCTCTCTGGTCTACAGACTGAGTGCAGGGTTCCCTGTCACTCTGTCCTCCAGTATCTGCCATTCTGACTGGCAAGCTGGGAAGTGTGAGGAAGAAAATTAAACAACTGTCAGACTTAATTGCGAACGGTAGACGGGTGAATGGATTTGTGCCGGGGCCCTGTGGGTGGACTCCGAAGTGCGAGACATGAAATCTGTCTGCACCCGTGCAATCAAAACATAAGACGAACTGTCATCGGACGGGAAGGACAAAGATCAGAGATTGAATCTTCCCAAACGGACCAGGTTCAGTAACACTCACTAACATTGAAGATCGACGTACGCGTACGATGTACGCGCATGCAGTTAATTCGAAGGGAAATTAATGCATGCATGCGGGTATATGTATTGCGGGTATAGATCCGCGGCGGCCGGGATTTAATTGGCGCGCTTGTGCGGCCGCGGGGCACTTCGATGGCGGGCCCCGCCGAACCCGTCGCGGCTGGCTGTGCGCGTGCGTCAGGAACGCGTGACGAATCCTGTGGGCCGAGCTCAACTAAACGCAGTTGCAGGTTGAGCTGTCCTTCTTCATTATGTATGTGTGACCACCTATCTCATCTGCCGTCTTCTCCGCTGAGCGTCATTTCCGCTGAGAGTGACGAGTCATCGATACCGTGTGGCTGAGGAGCGCTGGTACTGTTTGTGCCACACCCCAGGATCGTTTCCGTCTCTTTTGCTTGTACCTTCTTAGTTGAATCTCTCTTGAGGCACGATGAGTGTTCTTCAGAGAATTGCCGAAATCGAAAATGAGATGGCCAGAACGCAAAAGAATAAGGCCACTAATGCGCATTTGGGGCTTTTGAAGGCAAAGCTGGCAAAGTTGAAGCAGCAGCTGGTGAGTCTACTTGCAACCAAAAGTTGATGCCCCAGAGTGACCTGTACATGAGCAGCCGAACATGCTGTCAAATACCTACCCCGTGAGTGTGTTTGCAGATTACTCCATCGAAGGGAGGCGGTGGAGGTGGCGGTGAGGGCTTTGATGTTCAGAAGACGGGTGACGCTCGTGTGGGAATGATCGGGTTTCCTTCAGTGGGGAAGTCGACTCTGTTGAACAAACTGACGGGTATGTCCACATGCTGCCATTTAGGGTAGGGTCTCAATTCGAATTCTGTCGGCAGACACGAACACTTCCCGGGTCTTCTAACACCTGTATTTCGTTGCCGTTGAGCCTCTTTCTCACGGCTGATTTTTATGTTCCGTCCTGCCTTGGATGCGCATGTTCCTCTCCAGTGAACCTACTTTCCCCTACTGCGTTCTAATTCTTCTTCCCTTCAGGGACGTTCTCGGAGGTAGCTGCCTATGAATTCACAACGCTCACGTGTGTGCCGGGAACCTTCAAGTACAAGGTGGGCATGAAGGGAGAACCGGTTGGGGAGCAGGTAGAGGCTCGAAAAAACATACAGAAAGAGAGCCAGAGGCAGGGTAACTTATCAGCTGGCTGCCACGGACAATAATGACGCCGCAGAGGAAGGAGAGGGGGGTAGGGGAGTCGCCTAGTTGCATCCTGGTAGAAGAAAATGAAATTTATTGGAATTTCGGTTTCTTGTTCTTTAAATTTGGCATTTTTTTCACGTCTGTCTGTCTGTCTGTCTGTCTGTCCGTCTGTCTGTCTGTCTGTCCGTCTGTCCCCCATCACACCTGGATCCGCCCCTTCCCTTTCACCCCACAGCGAGCGCGCAAACAATGGGTCCACGTATGACTCACCGTCAGAGCAGGAGTCCTGTGGAGAGAGAAGAGGTTTTAGAGAAGGTTCAAGCAACTGAGCACCGTCGCTCCTTTGGTATGGGACTTTGGAGAGTTTCGTTACCGCCGAAAGAGTCCTCCCGCAAGATACGAAGACACAACATCAGAAGAAATCCCCCTCCGCAGGGACGCCCCCCCACCCCCCCACCTCTGTCTAAAGAACATGACGGTGCCGGTCCCCACGTGCAGTTTTCTTTTTTCGTTTTGTTGTCATTTTTAATTTTTGTTGGTTTTTCTTGCCTTGTTTTCTTTTCTTCTCTTTCTTGTCTTGAGTGGAAGCAGCAGAGGAGTAGCGTGTGAAACCAGTGATCACGTGAAAGTCTGTCGGGAGGTGGAGAGGCAAGGGGCGCTTAACTCTCACCTTTCGGGCCCCCTGCCCACTTTGTCTGAGTTGTCGTGATGTTCCTTTGTCTTTGTTGCTTTCTTTCTTTTGTCTATTGTGTCCATGAAGAAAAGAAGGGAGAAGAAGAAACATATAGTCTGTCCGTCTGTCTGTCTGTCTGTCTGTCTGTCTGTCCGCTTCATGTTGATCTCTCCCCTCTCTGGGTGCAGGGTGCAAAGATCCAGCTGCTGGATCTTCCCGGAATTATTGAAGGTGCCAAGGATGGAAAGGGACGCGGTAAACAGGTAATTGGTGTTGCTCGCACGTGCTCCCTGATTCTGATCGTGCTGGATGTGATGAAGCCCATCACACACAAGAGAATCATCGAGAAGGAACTCGAGGGATTCGGTATTCGGTCAGTCGGTCGGTCAGTCAACAGAAAAGACAATAACTGTCCCTCCTTGCTACAGAGTGGTGTCTACCCTATTCCCCGTACCCACCCAGCATTTTGATACTTCCATTCGATCGTGGGGTTTCAGATCCATGCAGGTCTTAAAGAAGCCCCAGGGCCCATAGGTTATCTGTCTGTCTCTCTTAACGCAAAGCGCTTTATCCTTTTCTGGTGTCGGCGTTCCAGAATCTGTATTGCTGTCTGTCTGTCTGTGTGCTTTCTGTCTGTCTGTCTGTCTGCCCTCATCACCCGGCATAAGGCACCCCCCTCAGTTGCATGGAAACTGAGGGGACTAGACCCTTCTCCTAAATTCAGTTTTTCTCACAACAAGCGCTACGAATTACCGGAATCATAATTTTCGTGCCTTATTTCTCTCATTGATTTTTCCTTCTTTGCCCCTTTCTTGTCATGTGCGTATGCTCAGATATTTTGGGTTTTCTTCCCTCTCATTCATTCATTCTGTGTACCTGCCTGCATCAATTGCCGTCTGCTTGCTGCAGGCTGAACAAGAAACCCCCCCAGATCACCGTGACACGTAAGGAGAAGGGAGGAATCGCGATTTCCGCAACAAACCAAGCCTTCCTGAAGAAATTGGACGAGGAAACCATCAAGTCTATCTTGGGGGAGTACAGAATTCTCAACGCCACAGTCTCCGTCAGGTGCCCCGCGACTGCCGATGACCTCATTGACGTCATCGAGGGCAACCGCATCTACTGCCCCGCAGTGTACGTGATGAACAAAATCGACCAGATCACTATCGAAGGTAGGTCTGCATTCTCTAGACCCAGGAGGAATATTTGCGCGCGTGGATTTCGCGAGGAGTGCCAAGAAAGACTGTCACTCAAGAATCAGGAGGTCGCTTGATGTGCGGGGGGGGGTGCGCTCTAGGGTGTTTTGGCTTTTCGGGGCAGTTACGCGGGGTGTCTCAGGTGAATGGATGGATGGAGGGTTGGTAAGAAGCAACTCTCTCTCCCATCTCTCTCTCTCTCTCTCTCTCTCTCTCTGTCTCTCTCTCTCTCTCTGTCTGTCTCTCTGTCTCTCTGTCTCTCTCTCTCTCTCTCTCTCTCTCTCTCTGTGTGTGTGTGTGTGTATGTGTGTTCAGATGTACGTGTGTGTCGGTGTTTCGGCTCATGCGTCTCTTCGAATGTGAGCGGAATGGCGCGGTTGGCACAGTACTCATGCACAGTACTCAATGAAATCATGCACGCATAAATGAAATCCGGGAACGAACGAATGAATCATTGAATAAACGACTGACTGCCTTTCTCTCTGTCTGTCTGTCTGTCTGTCTGTCTGTCTGCAGAGCTGGACATCATCAGCAACGTGCCCCACTACGTCCCCGTGTCTGCCCACCACGAGTGGAACCTCGACGGTTTGATCGAGAAGATGTGGGAGTACATGGACCTCATCAGAGTATACACAAAGCCGAAGGTCGGTCGGTTTCCTTCTTGTCTCATTGCTTGCTTGGTTGGTTGGTTGGTTAGTTTGTTGGGCTGTATGATGAGCTTCCTTGGCTTGTTGGTTCGTCTATAGAAGTGGAAAAGCAAGTAGAGAAGCTGGGGATACATAGAAGGTCGGGTGCGCATGAAGGGGAGAACAAAGAAAGCAACTTAAAAGCAGCTAAAAGCGGAATGCCAAAAGATGCACTCCATCCTAACAGGAACTTCTTTCTTTTACTTTTGTTTCGTCTTCTGAATCGATTCTCTCCTCAGTCCTGTGTGTGTCTCTTTTTCTTACTTGTTGCATGCCCTCGTGACTGACATTTGTGTGGGGTAAATGTGACTGTGTGTTTCTGTGTGAGGGAGCTGGAAAGGGGAAGTAAGAGGTTACCCGGATATGGGGACAAATTCGAGACAACACTCAAGTCACACACGGAAGTAGCAACTCTGTGTGTGTGTTCGTGTGTGTGTGTGTGTGTGTGTGTGTGGTGTGAGAGTGCAGGGTCAGATTCCTGACTACAACGAGCCCGTCATTCTTCCTGCGGACAAGTGCAAGATCGAAGACTTCTGCAACAGACTCCACAGAGGGCTCCTTGCCAACTTCAAGCACGCACTCGTGTGGGGGAAGTCGGTGAAGCACTACCCGCAAAAGGTCGGTGGGTCGGTCGGTTGGTTGGTGCGGCACTGATGCTCACGGCAGCGTCTGACGTCTGGCACAAGAGTGTTTGAGTTGTGGATGGCTGGGCTTCCAAAAATACGAATGTTGACGGTTGCTTTTCCTTTAGAAGCCATTCCCAGAGACGATCGCTTTTCTTTTGGATTATGAGATGCAATTTTTTCTTTTTTTTGTGAAACGTTGTGTGTGTTTGCATTTCCCAGGCCTGACACAATGTGCATTGATTCCAAAAAACAAGTTTTCTCACCTTTGCGTGCTGCTTTCTCTCCCCCCCGCAGTCCCTCCCTTCCCCTTTTCCTGTCTTGTTCTCTCTCTCTCTCTCTCTCTCTCTCTCTCGGTCTCTCTTCATTTACTGTGCGTCTGCGCGCGTCCGTGTGGGTGCATGCTTGTGTGTGTCTGTGTCTCTGTGTGTTGTTTGTGAAAGTGATTGAGTGAGAACCTGTGTGTGATGTGCAGACGGGGAAAGACCACCAGCTCTGCGACGAGGATGTTGTCCAACTGATCAAGAAGTAATTCCATAGACGAGCTGTCTGTTTGGATATGGTTCCGGGATCTACTGGCAAGTTTAGCCAAAAACTTTGTGCAAAAGCTACTATAGTATAGTAATAGTATAGTAACGTCGCCCCCCGACTTTTGAACGCTATAGCTCGCTTTTTTTCTTCTTTTTTTCTACGAAGGATTTCCTAGAGCACCTCTAGGAGCACCTAGAGGAGCACCTTTTAGAAGTACTTTTAAATTAACTTCCTCGCGAACTTATTACTTAACTCAAAGTTTTAAACATCTTTTAACCCTAGTTTCAATCCTAGTTCTAGTCCTAGTTGTTATTGTACGTTTGTCTCTACTAGTGTCTCTACTAGTGTTTCTAATCCATCATCGACTTTGTTGAACATGGACTAACCGATCTTTTTTCCCTTATTCAACTGCACTGTCACGAGACTTTTCTCTCTTTTCTTTGCTGTGTCTGTTAAAAAAACTAACCATGTCTTCTTGTTTTCCATTCACATTGACTTCCATCCGCCCTTTCTTTCTCGTAAATTCTGCAGCCACTTTAGTATCATCCCCACGCGGTATCGACTCGTGCTCTTGGTTGAACATATTTTCACGGCTGGCCGCTGCATCTGCATCATCACCTTGCTCATCCTCCTTCTCCCCCTCGTCTTCAACATCTTTATACAGTTCTTTCCTGGATGCAGATAGAAGAGCAGAGGAGAAGTTCTTTGACTGGCTCTTTGACGATATTTAGGACGATATACATTTCAAAGCTCTAGTCAAAGCTAGTTTTGGTCAATCTTTTTAAACGTCTACCAAGCTAAAAGTGAAACTGGGATCCTAGATATGATTCAAACTCTGGTTGAAGCTAGTCATTTAACCTTTATTTTTTTTTATATATACAATAAAATTTTAAATAAATAAAAAAAAAAGAGTAGACGTTTTCAGATTTTTTTTTTTTAACCACTGTGCATCGCCTAGATAGCTCGATGATAGCTTGTTTTCACGTTTGATCGCATGCAACATGCTATGTTTTAAATCATGTTAAATTTTATGGTACCCGCCTACTACCCTTGTGTTAAAACATTCAAAAACGAAAAAAGGTAGAAAAAGGTATTCTTCAGTGAAGCTTAGGCTGCGGAGCGCCGGAGACTTGTGGTGGTTCATGTTCATGCCGCGAGCTAGGCCACGAGTGATACGAAAGCAGGCTAAGCAGCCTAAATGGCGGCGGCTTGCTCTTTTTATCTTAGGGCTTGGAAAAGGTGCACCTCAGAAAAGGTGCAAACCCAGAAGCTGCACCTGATTTAAGGTGCAAACTTGTTTTTGCACCAGCACCGGCACCTTATGCACCTTTTTTCAGCCTTATTTTGTTTATAACTCTATACATAGGTCACTCTAGAGATCACCATTCGTCTAGTTATTCGTCTAAGAATTGTCTTCAGTTTTGAAGGCTCTATAGGCTAAACCGAAATTGAGTAAGTAATTGTAGTGATACCTAGAGTGATACGTAAGTCATCTATGGGTCAGAGTGATATCGCGATGCCCTGATATCGCTAATATCGTACAAATATCGCCCCGATATTTATACCAATATGCGATATTGCTAAATATCGCCACACATTGCCAATATCGCGATATTAAATTCCATTTATATTGCATATCAGTAATATCACAATATTTAATGTAAACGATGTTTTAAAATATCAGATATCAGGTCTACTACAATATTTAATAACTGTAAATAGTGTTCTATACCATATAAGCGACATATAAGTTTATGTAAGTTCTGCAATGCGACTTCCCGACGAAGTTCCTGTCTTCCCACCGTATGTTTGTCTTTCTCCTGTGCAGCAAGTCGTCCTCCAGTGTTCCTTCCGTCTCTGCCCTTCCCCATTCTGCCTTGTCGGTTATGGATGGCTCGATCTTTTCTTTTTTACGTATGCTGACATACAACCCAATGGGCGGGCAAGGTGGACTGCCTGTTGGTTGCTCTGATAGAAAGTTGTGCGCCTATGAAGCCTGCTACCAGTATGTAGATCATTTTATTCATCGGCTCTCTGTCTGCCCCCGATGGACTGCTGAACAAGGCTTTTTACAGTGGTTGGCATTAATTTAATCAGACCGCTTCACTTGTTGTGACTCACCCTTTGCATCCGCCTCCTTTTTTGATCTGGAGGTTCGCAAGTTCATCACATCGCTCTTGCACTCTCAACCCTCTCTCCTCTTTATGATTTCTCGTCATATTGTACTAAATGATTGATTAGATTAAGTTCAAATAACTGTCGTCCACTTAGGTTGCAGCTGGCATAATTAAACAGACCCATGCATGTATGCGCTGCCCGGGAGTTCTAACTCCACCTAGGGTTTGGCATCAATCAATCAATCAGTCAATCAAATTGAATCATGAGCGACATATATATATATATATATATATATGAGGCTGTGATAAGTATATATGTATCATATTTTACACATTCCATAAATTGTTTCTATTATGATAACCGAATGATGGTTTGAGTCTTCTGGGTGCTTTCTAGGGTGCTTTTTGTTAAGTTTCCGAGTCTAAACCTAGGTCTGAACAACTAGCTGAACAATTAATTATAATGTTTTATCGAAGGTCAATACGATTTTGATAAAGCGAACAAGAAGAGCGAGGAAGCCCAAATCGCATGCCGTTGCAGATTGATTTTCAGGCCGGAAAGCCAACATGGATCCAGAGCCGTGGCTCGAACAATGAACAATCATGCAGCAGCGGCCAGGGCAACAGACTTTGGTGGGCTCCAAGGGTGGGGTCTGATACCTCAGCTTAGGCTAGGGAACGCCCCGCCCTGCTAGCTCTGGCGATAGATAGACATAGCGGGAAGGCCCTAGGGTGGAACATATCAATCAATCAATCAATCAATGTTTAAGATTTTATAGACTGATTGCTACTAGACTAATTAAAGTTTATTACTAAATTATTAGAAACTATATAGCTGATCAACTATAGTTAACTAGGTAACTAACAAATGATGATAATAATGAGTCTGTATTAATGACTAGATCGAATAATAATATGATATATCAATCAATCAATCAATCAATATGATAGGAAGCCGGAATAATGTGGTTTAATATTAACTTCTACAAGGCTATGCAAGCCATTGAAGCCAGTTACTTTGTCATAGGTACCAAAGATAATTTTTCATTCTTCCACAACTAAGCGATTCAAGCGAAGTGGCCTTTCCTCCGAACTCTGCCAGAGTTCAAATCATAGTTTTTGATTCGGCGGAGAAGGGCGAAGACTTTTTATGCCTTCCGAGCTGTCTGCAGTGTCTTCATGTTCAGCCGCCGTCTTCCCCCTCTTCACATATGCACTTTCAGAAACGTCTCCACCAGACCCCTGGCCTGAGGCATGATCTGACACAGGACATCCCTCGTCTTCTTCTTCTGCCTCCCTCCCTCGCTTGCTGTGACTGCTTGCCGAGACAGTCAGCGGACCATCTGCAAAAACGGCAAAAAGCAAATTAGATTCATTCTTGCGCATTTGATTCATACACGAAATGAACACATCATTACACTTCAAAAAACAGACAACAAATTTGACCTCAAATAAAAGCAACTTTCTTTCTTCTTCCTCGCTTTCCACTTGCTCTGCAAAACCAGGTTGCCCACCTCCTGCTTGAGCCTCTCTTGCCAATCGATGCCGTTCTGCTTCGTATTCACTGAGCGAAAGGTCCTCGTAAGACCCCATCACCTCTCCCCCTGCCTGCTGAGGGTCTCGGAGAAAAGCCTCGATCCTGTCAACTTGCGACGGCGTCAGACCCCGAGATCCTATCGGTGAAATGATCAGAGATTTTGGCCGCTTGTTCATCCACTCGCGAGCGGCTTTGTGCTCCCCGATATAGTCCTCAAGCCAAAGCAAAGGAGTCTCGGCTGCCCATGCAAAGAGGTGTACCTGGCTTTTTCCGAAGGGCGCAAGGTGAAAGTCCTCAAGAGGCGGGTCCAGCTGAGGCGCAAGAAAAGCCTTAGCCGACATGCCCCACCTGCAAAGAAAAACACAGGGCGGGCTGTTTACCAATCTTCACGTGCAGCGAGTTGAGCGAGTTCATGTCATATTGCATGCATGACAGCACGACAGGGGCGCGAAAACCACCCGAAACCCCCTTGAGTATGTGCACAAAATGTGGTGAGTTCTATCAAAAGCAAACGGGGTCTACAACCGATGGCAATCTGAAAGTGCGTCGTCACCGATGCTTTTGTCACCTTTCACTTTCACCACACTGGCAAGACTGTACGTCCAAATGTTCTTCATATTGTTTCGATTGCTGGGCCGAAGTTGCCGAACTGCGGCCTGAACAGAGGCCGCATGATCTCATAAACAGGAGTCACATCTAACATCAAAATACCCACTGTAACTAACATCAAAACATACAGCATGAAAAAATCTGCTTGGCTGAACAGCGGCCGCCTCCTATATTTTTCGACTCGTAATGGGCCGAGTCACTCGCGCTCACGACACGAAATGCGGAAATGATCTGGTGGGATTACAAGAAAGGACAAACCGCTCCATGCTGATATGGCATGACAACTTCACAAAGGATGACCCACCCTGTAAGCCACATGACGTTGCACAGATCGTCGCGAACCCATCTGTTGATTTTTCTGATGACAGACGGAGAGTACTTGATGGCAGCCAGGGACGCGTTCGGACCTGCATAGTTTTGAACATCCCGGAAAGTCATGTCCGGCCACAGGTTCCTCACCTGCAATCAAATGCAGAAATCAAACTACTGAAATTTTAAACTGCGTCGAGTCACAGTCGAAACACGGTTAGATTCCTCCGCTGCATGCAGGGAGTCTGAAACCAGAGAGAGTGGAGGGGGAGCGTTCCATCTGAAGATCATCCAGAGTCCTCCTCACCTTATCCTCGTCTGTGGGCATATCTGTGCACCGCCAGTTGGTGTTGATCACCCCGTCCATGTCCAACAGAAGTACAGGCTTGGAGGGGCACTCCTGTTGCCATCGCTCCAGCGCGGCTTTTCCCTCTTTGACCGCGGCCTCTCTCTTTTTCCGAAAATCCTCAAAAGTCAACTGAGTGTCCAACTCTCTCTGCCCGTCGGGTAATCCCACCGCACGCCGGTATGCTTTCTGCAGCTGCCCGACTAACTGAAAGTCTCCGCGCCTCAGCCGCGTCGGATACATTTTGCGCAACTCCTTCACCTCGAACTGCCCAACCGAACAGGTGAGGAAGAAGCTTTCGCTCTTCTCATCAAGCCGCGCAAACAGCTCTTCGTCCCATGCCTTCGGCCCCAGGACACGGAGGGCCTGCTCTTTGGTGTATGAAACAATCAAACAATGATGCGGCAGCACACACCAGACGACAAATTCGTTGTCAGCGTCCAGTCTGAACAGGTCGGACACAAGTGCCCCCCGCTCTTCCACTCTCTCGGTACCTTGCTCCTTTGGGGGCACAATCCTCAGATCCTTTGCTTCAAAATGCGCAAGAAACTCGCGAAGGTCTTCCTCGAGTTTCAACCTGTGGCAGAAATCAGACACAGTCTCATGAGGAACGGTTTGTACCTCTTCCTGGAAAGGCCACGCACGAATCCCCCCAGGTCCCCGGAGGCTCACCCAAACCTTTGACATGGGAAAGTTGGGCTGGGGATGAAGGAAATAAATCCCTCGCAAAAAGAAAACGGTGATTGACGCAGAGAGCTGGACTCCCCTCGTATGCCTGAACTTGGAGACCCCGGCGTCACGATTCCGATAATCGTGAAGAGAGAGAGCTTCTATATAGGAGACGGATCTATGGAGACGGCACGAGATCACACAGAAGCGCCCCGACAGACATAACCATCTCACGGAAGAACAAACAGGGAAGCAGTCGGGCGCGGAATGAATGCCAGGGACCAGCCACTCGGCTTATCTTCTACATCATGCACCCTTCCGCGCGAAGTGCCGTTGCTGGGGTGTACATATCTGACGCACTCTGTGCGAATGAGCTGCCCGTGCCCTAGCTTGGTTTCCGGACGAAGGAAAATGACATGCGCAGTACGTACGTCTCTGTATCGGCAAATAATTTGATTTTGGGGACCGCGGGGGGGGTGGAAATAAAATTTTTCATGCTTTTTTTTCATTTTCTTTTTTTTTGCAGCTCTATAGGAACCGCATACCCTGGACATTAATTTGTGGCCATTCTATGCGCACCTAGGTGTGCGAGACCAATCTAAGAATAGGGGGGTGAAATGCCTTTAGCACAGGGGGGGGAGGGGGGCGTAACGCACGGCTTCGCCGCGCGGCAGCACGGCCCCCCCCCGTACCACGAAAAAAGGCTGCCACGCAGTACGGCCCTACCGGGCCGTGCAGCATGGTAGCAAAATTTTCTCTGGTATACGTTAGGTTTTCAACTCCTGACTGGTAGAAGAGGCACTCAATAGTACTCAACTACCTCACTTTCCTCTCTATTCCTCTCTCAGTATCTTTTTTAGTATCCATATATTGACGTAGACCTAGATGTTGACCCGTTGGCAAGAAGAAAGGGGGGGGGCAATGGAAGGAGATGACATTGAGACCAAGTTATATTATCTAGTATGTTATTTAATGGTCTACCGCGCGGCACAGCCCCCCCCTTGTGCTACGAGCCCGGACCGCGCTCCGCGTGGACCGGGCCCCCCCCCCCCGATATCATCCCCCTATATCTAAGACTATCTCTCCCTTTCACTAACCAGCCCGCCTGAGCATGAGGTGGGGTCATCTCCCTAGCCAGGTAAGAGTAAGCAATGCATGCTGTTACTACCTATCCGTTTACTCGTTACTTTGTTTTCTAGCAGCTTGTCTATTCATCTTTCACACACACTTTCTCACTACCAGAGTGTTACATAGATTGACAGAAGTCCAAGTATCAGAGTGAGATACAATCAGTTAGTCCGTATGGAGCAAGAAAAAGAACGAGAATGCAGATAAACAATGCATGAATGAGTATATACATTCTGTGCATCCATGCATGCAGAGGGCGCCAGGTGACGACGCCCCCCCCCCCCCCCCC
>JAHBMJ010000773.1:30158-40547 GCA_018398765.1 Chromera velia | reverse complement strand
ACCCCCCCCGCCCCACACACACACACACACACACCCAAGTATGTGATTGACTGACTGAGTGACTGACTCACTGACTGACTGATTGACTCAACTGACATTGGCGTGTACGGAGACCCTGTGGATGGAGGCTCTGTCTCTGAGCGTCCTCTTTTCCCGCTCTGAGCCTCCGTCTTCCTCCGGAGGCGGGGTAAGGTCCTTCCGATTGAACAACCTGCAGTGAGATGCATGGATGCAAAAACTTGATTTGACAAGCATATGTCTCCGCTCTAGACGCAACATTGATGTGGCATCTATCGAGCCTCGGACACCATGTTCATATATATGCCTGCTTTGTTAGAATTCTGTCTTCGCTGTTGGCTTCCGTAGCGGCCATGAGTCTTCCCTCTAGCTCTTCTTTCTCTCCCGTCGACTTTCTCGAGAAACCCACCTGTAGCCGAAGACAATTGCGAACGCCAGTATGAGGTCGAGCAAATAGAGAACGAGGGGCAAATGCGCCTCCGCAATTTTGGTAAAGAAAAACCGCCACGCCGAGGATCCATTTGTCCATATGGAATCAACCAAACAGCTGACGGAGAGGAAACTCTTGATGGAGGGGATCGAGTCGATGGGCAAAAAAGTTGTGATGGAAATTTCAACTTGGGGAATCACTCGGGCAAGAGACGGGACCTCCTTTTCGAGATCCTCATACTGGACCTCAACGGCTGTGTACCGGAAAGACCCAAGAAGAGGAATCGTGTTCAGAAAGTTCAGAAGAATCTTCAACAACACCTGCAGGTTGGAATTCAAACGGGAGGGAAAAGAATGTGCAACGATCGAGATGGCGCACTCACCGTGCTTTCTGTTTCTTTCTCAAACTCGAAACAGGGTGCGTGGAAACCGCAGAAAGAGCGCTTGCACTGAAGGGAGAAAGAGACGAGGTAATGTGTTTTCAGGGAAGTGCGCTTCTAAAGAAGCTAGAGAGCATATTGTGCTGACACTTCAAGGAATGCCTCTCAATTTGAGGCTGTGCTTCTCGAGGTTGTCTGGCAAAAGCGAAAAGTGAGACACGGCTTCAGACACGCACTCAAACACACACACAAAGAGACGGAGGGACAGCTGGATAAAGCAAAAGTCAAACAAACTTGCCTTGTGGGACTGCGTTCCAGTCTCTGGGTCCTCTGTGACCACCAAAGCAGCGTACAGGGCCAAACCCACTGCGCACAGGAATACAGCAACGAAAGAGACCACCCAAAGGACCGTAGAAGCCCTACAGGCCGTGCAGGTGGACGACGGCGACAGCTGCTGGTAGTTCTGGGAGCACTCGTCGCACAGGGGCTGCACGTCGATCGATCACCCATGCATGCACGCACACATAAATGCAGAGATGCAACGAGTCAGAACAAAACCCTGCATGGGCGCGGGCGAGGTCCAGATTCGAAAACAGTCTCTCTACTAGGGTGGGAGTGGAAGAGATGAGATCATTGCGGGGAGGGAGCCTTCACCCAATTGCGTGAGTGATCCGATGACCTGGCCTGCCTAAGTCTACAGCGCTGCATGGACCCTCTGTCCCCCTTTTTCATTTCGATGACACGAATTTGAGAGTGAGGCGCTCCACCGCACAGGCATACGTATACATGTGTGCATGTACGCATACCTGCACAAACAGGCATACTTACGCACATGCATGCAATTTTCGAAGACGAACAAAGAGTTGGGCGGACAGACAGACAGACAGACAGACACACTATATGTTTCTGCTTCTCCGTTCTTTTCTTCATGTACACAATAGACAGACAGACAGACAGACAGACTCCAGCAGAGGACACGTACCCCCTGCATCCCCCCAGTACATTCCATCTGAGGCTCGCTGCCCTGGAATCTCCCTTGTGCCCCTCCCTTACAGCTCCCCTTGATTGGGCACTCCAGAATCAGTGTGTCAGGGAACGAGCGCACAACCGCGTAGCCCTCATGCGGCACCGGTCTCGTGTGGTTAACCAAAGGTACCAAGTTCGCCTCCTCTGTGGTTCCTTGAAGCCTCCTTGCTCCCTCTGCAGAATTACTCTGCAGCCCTCCCGCACAGGACGAGTGATCCGGGCAATCGGTGCAAGCTCCGTCCGTCCAGAAGGACACGAGATTCTCCGAATCTTTCCACTCGGCAGCATTCTCGTCTGCCACAGAAGGAACGAAGTAGAACGTCTCGCCACACCAGCAACCCGAGGGATGCGTGCTGCCGGCTGCAGAGAAAGCGTTATTCCCGCAGCTTCTGCAGATGACTGCTTCCTTAGAAGCCTCCAAGTCTCGGTAGTAATTCGCTCTGCAGAAAAACAGCAACGGGGCTGGGAGTGCGTGAATCAAGGGAAGAGAGTTTTTGAGACGAGGGCAAAGTCAGCAGACAACTCGCTGCATCGCCACATCCTCGGAGATCGCATTCAAAGACTCATACAGGTTGAGATGGAACGGTGGGGACCTTCTCTACGGACTTGGGACGTCTCAGTCATTCCACGCGTATGCACAACACGAAATCACACAATGAATTCCAATAGATGAATTCGTCTCAGTCATTCCACGCGTATGCACAACACGAAATCACACAATGAATTCGTCTCAGTCATTCCACGCGTATGCACAACACGAAATCACACAATAAATTCGTCTCAGTCATTCCACGCGTATGCACAACACGAAATCACACAATGAATTCGTCTCAGTCATTCCACGCGTATGCACAACACGAAATCACACAATGAATTCCAATAGATGAATTCGTCTCAGTCATTCCACGCGTTTGCACAACACGAAATCACACAATGAATTCGTCTCAGTCATTCCACGCGTATGCACAACACGAAATCACACAATGAATTCCAATAGATGAATTCATCTTTTTTTTCAGTCATTCCACGCGTATGCACAACACGAAATCACACAATGAATTCGTCTCAGTCATTCCACGCGTATGCACAACACGAAATCACACAATGAATTCGTCTCAGTCATTCCACGCGTATGCACAACACGAAATCACACAATGAATTCGTCTCAGTCATTCCACGCGTTTGCACAACACGAAATCACACAATGAATTCGTCTCAGTCATTCCACGCGTATGCACAACACGAAATCACACAATGAATTCGTCTCAGTCATTCCACGCGTATGCACAACACGAAATCACACAATGAATTCGTCTCAGTCATTCCACGCGTATGCACAACACGAAATCACACAATGAATTCCAATAGCAATTTTAGGCATATACAGTCAACAAAAACGCCTCTTTTCTTTTCTACGCTCATTGTCTCCTTTCGTACTGCTTTACCCTTTTCTGCCTGGCCGAGTTGCATCATCATCTTTTGTTTTTAGGTTCTTGCGCCACCAGCAGATGACATGCATTTATTTTCATACAGAATTCATTTTCATACAGAAATGAATGCAAGGTTCTTGTGCCACCAGCAGATGACATGTGCGTGCATCCAGTGTCTATCTGTGCAGCCTGTCTTTTAATTCGTTGGAGACTGTGTTTGTCAATGAACAGTCCACAGTGTCACTGCAACGAAAACTTAGAAAAAAGATGGCATACCATCTCAATTTTGTCTCCCTGACTCTCTGACTGACTGACGTACACGCAAATTCAACGTTCGTCTAGACGTAAACTGAAAAACATCCATCCATACAAAGGAACAGATGACCCTAGCGACGTACACGCAGATGCACTGTTGGTCCAGGGAGTCCCTCTGGGCATTCGAGGGGCAGAGCTCGCAGACGAGGGAGCCTGAGGAGAGGTCGTCGAAGTAGGGGGACCTGTGGGCAGATGGATAGATGCACGGGATTAGAAAGGCAAGGGAAAACGGGGATTCATTTCTCATGCGTACATTTTTCTGACGGCGCATTCTTTTCAGTGATGTGCACATGAAAGGAGAAGACACCGATTCCATCGGTCTAGATACCCGTCCGTGCGAGGCATACAAAGCAAGCACATGCAGTAGAAAGAAGAATCATTTACGGGGGAGACGCAAAGACATCCACGTGCGTCTATTTATGTATTTATTTTCTGTATGGAAATTCTGTATGAAAATGCACAGGGAGACGCAAGGGGACCCACGTGCGTCTATAGCGAAAGTCGCTGGATTGTGTCTTTGTCTCTCATGCTTTCACGGCTTTCCTTCTCTTCCTTTCATCCACCGTCATATTTTCTCATGTCTGGAAATACGTTGATTGCAACTGCTCTCCTGTTCTATTTGGTCGATCGATTGATCAGTTGCCTACCGGCATTCGCACGCAGTATCTGCGCTGTTCCTTTCCGCGTTTGTCGGGCAGAGCTCACACACAAGAGAGCCGGAAGAGTAATCATCATAGAAGAGAGACCTGAAGGAAGTGAGCAGCAAGAAAGAAAGGAAGAGGCATGAATTAAGAAAAGGAGACAGCTAGGCACTTATGTACTTCTGAGGTGCTGACTGCGGATGAATGGTGTGGAAACAATTTTCTGTCCGGGCAGACGCAGTCACGCACAAATGCCCGATGTTCCTTGATGCAGTGCATGTATGGACACACACACACACACACAAGGAGAGAGAGGAAGAGAGAGATCACGTACTCATCTCATTTTATTGTCAAAGCAGCTGACTGTCTGTGACCAGTCACTGTTGTTGCATGTCTGCTCATTTGCCTTGCACGCATGCGCGCATTGTCTTTCTGTGTAGCTAGAGTGAGCAAAGAAGGACCAGGGTCGACAGAGGAAAAAGAAAGACACTCCAAGAGACTCCTTGGTTCCCTCTCTGACCGGCAGACGCAAGCGGTGTCTTCTGGGTTTCTCTCGGCGTTCGTAGGGCACAGTGTGCAGATGAGAGAGCCGGACGAATAATCGTCGTAGTACGGATAGCTGCACACATCCATCCATTCAGCAGATGATGAAGGGGAGTCATATCATTTGTCGGTAGTTTTCTTCAGTGTGATCAATTTTCCTTCTTCCTTCCCTGCTTTCCTCTATCCTTCCTTCTCCACGTCTTCAGCGGGGGCGCACGAAATTGTCTCACTCAGCGCTTTCTGATTGTCCAGGGACTGGAACTTCACGCAAAATAAGCAAATAAATGTTCCAGCGGAAAGCCGCAATCCAGTTCCGGTGGACTTACTTGCAAACGCAGGCAGTATCAGCACTGTTTCGTTCTGCGTTGGAAGGACAAAGGAGACAGGTCAGAACCCCAACAGAGGAAGTCTCTCCGTAGTAAGGAGACCTGCAACAAACACGTTTGTATGCATACCAAATGATCATCAGAGTAGCCGACTGTTGCATGGACTATTGAGAGAGAGCAGCCGAGACATGCAGGCTGAAAAGGAATGAAGGGGCGCGCATGGAGGAAAACTTAAGAGAAAAGGCGGTAGGATGTATGAAGAGACGGGGCATGCAAATGTTCATCTACGACCAGATTGATGGCTGATCAAATCGAAAAATCCGAATATCGAAGGGCCCATTGCATGGAAAAGTGCATCGACGTAACTGGCATGCGTCCAACCCGTTTGTTAATTTTCTTGCAAGGGCCGTTAATTTGCAATCAATCAATCAATTAAGAAATGAGGAGGGAACACACACACAGTCGATCCATGAAGACATGCAGACAGTCAGCGACGATCCACTAGGAAGCCCTTTTTTTGGCAACTGAGTAAAAATAGCAAAACATCAATCTCTCTGGTCTTCCTTTGTCTGTGCTGATCGACGTACGAGCATTCGCACGCGGTGTCGGCTGCGTTTCTCTGCGAGTTGTCCGGGCAGAGGCTGCACAAGAGAGAGCCGTCCGGCTGGATGTCGTCGTAGTACGGTCTTCTGCAAACAGACAGACAGACAGACCAGCATGTACGCAAGTATATGCATATGCAAATGTCAATTTGATTGAATAAGCAATGAACGAAGAACCATGCACCTAGTTTTTTCCACACTCTACCTGCAGACTTGCCCCGATCATCTTGCCGAGATGCAGATGTGTGCTCCTTTGCTTTGCTTTGTTTCCGCCTCCTTCGCTTTGCCTGTTTTTCATTCATCGACTGACGTCGCGTTTTTTGTGCATGTGCATCCAGTGCTGTTGGCGTTTCTCTCGGAGTTTGCAGGACAAAGGAGACATTCGAGTGATGGCGATGTGCTGTTCGGGTAGTAGGGCGCGCTGCAGGGACGGAGACAGGCAGGCAGGCAGGCAGGCAGGCAGGCAGAGAGAGAGAGAGAGAGAGAGAGAGAGAGAAGAAAATTAAGAATATTGCATGATTGCTTTTAGTGATGTGTTCTGTGATGTGCGGGCAGGCGACTGTCTACCTGTCAGTGTGGAACCCATACGAGTAGATGTCACGAGAGAAAGAGGGCGGAAAGAGAGGAAAGCTATGGAGGCGGAATACCGGCATGATGCAGAGGAAGAAAACACAAAAAAAGATCGCTCGATGGCCGGACTCACACGCATTCGCATTCCCCGAATTGCCACATCCCCGTGTCTGTAGACTTGCGCCGCTTATTCTCGTTGTTGAACTTTGCGTTGTCGACACAGAGGGAGCAGGTGAGGTTGTAAGGGTCGCTCTCGTTGAAGTAGGTATCAAAATAGGGATCCCTGCAGGAAGGAAGGAACGCATTGTGCGGTCGAGTTGGGATCAAACGATCGAAGAGGAAGAACAGGCACGTGCATGCATGGGAAGTGTCCCGAGCAAACGAATTGGTGGGTGTGTGAGAGAGAAATGTAGTAGACGGAGACGCAAAAACCCAAAGAAAAAGCGCACTCTAATACTCCTCTGAACGCAAGAAAATTCGGGAGTCCACTCGCCCACCTCTGACTGACTTGCAGGTGCACTGTCCAATTTTGGGCACAGGGACGCTCTGGTCCCTGGCTGAGTTGTCTGGACAGAGTTTGCAGACCAGAGTCCCGGATGTGGTGTCGTTGTAGTAGGGGTAACTGCAGACACGCATGCATGTAGTGTTGCCACACAGGCACATTTGTTTGCGCAAGGACAGAGAGGAAACCAGAAACGAAAAGGGGGACTGCCTTGTTGGGGGGAGTGGGGGTATGCAGGTGTTAGATATTGATGCAGTGGAAGATTGATGCACTGTCGCGTAACGGTTGCGATTCTCTTTTGGTGCATATGAAAAAACTGTGCGTGCGTAGAGCTGCCTTCCGTTCCCATTCGGAGGATCGCGGGGCTCTCACTTGGTTTCCGGTTTAAAGCAGGAAAGAGTATCGGGTCCCAAATCAAACAAACCGAATCAATCGACTGACACGCAATCACACTCCCCCCCGTCAGAAGGTCGCTCCGCATTCCACGGGCACGGGTCTATCCTCAGAGAGAAGGTGCAAGTCCCCGTGTTGCCCGCAGAGTCTGTCGAGGAGACGGTGACGAGGGTGAAGGAGGAATTTACCTTGCTGCCGTTGCCGGACACAAACGAGATATTAGGTGCGGGATGATCGACGTTATCCGTTACTGTGGGCGTCTGGGTGTACAGCGCATTCGGGTACTCTTGTCTGACCATCGTCAGCTGCTGGGAAGGAGGACAGATGAGAAGCGGCGCCTCCAAGTCTGCAGACGGGCAGGCAGGCAGGGAGGCAGGCAGTTCATCAACGTTTGTAGCAGTCAGAGAGAGACTGAGACAGCTGGACCCCCACACATATTGTCAGCAATTAACGAGACAGTTAATCGATCCGGACAACGTAAGTGCATGTTGACTGTGAGCCCTGCCGAAGGCAAACTAGACCACAGAGATGACCGCAGGGCGCTCACCTGGTGTTATGAGCCGATAAAAAGGAACCGAATCATGGTGGAGTTTTAGTAGGCAAAGCGACCGACGGACCTGTGATCTTGACAGAAAACCAGCACGAGGCAGGACTGCCACGACTGTCGGTCACCGACACGGTCACGTTGTTGACTCCCAGATGGATGAGATCTCCGTTGGCACGCGAGTACACAGGTGTGGGTGCTGTTGCATCCTCACTGTCTTGTGCTGTCACGTTGGCTATTCTGGAGTCTGTCGTGTCGAAGACCCAGTAGTGTACCCGAGCGTCCGTCCCCCGAGTGAACGAAGGAGGACAGGAGACAGAAGGGAAGGCGTCACAGAAAAAAGATCCCGTCGTGTTCACGCACAGAGTACCAGTGCCACAGGTGTGCAGGGAAGTGTCTCCACACTCATTGACGTCATCTGCATTCAACAAAAACGGATGAGAAGATGCATAGCTCTTACTTGAGTATCAGAGAGGCACATGTGCACGCTTTGTAAGGTGTCTAGGAGCATTTTTTGGTTTTCGATTTGACAAAACACACTATCTGGATAGTTGAGGAGAGGCGTTTTTGTCCACTCCTCAAGGACATTCATTTGGAAAGTCTATTGAAAGTATAGCTTCGATACCACGCTGACTTGAATGCAATGTGCCCATGCATGATATGCGCATCTTCGCGCACCTACCGCAGTCCACACGGGTTCGCTTCATAAGCCATTCCTTGAGTACACACACACACACACACACACATACACGCAGTCACATGCACAGTAGAGAACCAAAGAAGGGCACCCCCATGCATTGACTGAGTGACCGCAGTCCACGCCGTCCCCAGAGAACCCCACGGGGCACGCACAGACGAAGGAGCCCAACACGGCCGTGCAGGTCCCGTTCGAGAAGCAGTTGTGAGTGCCCCTTGTGCACTCACTGTCCTCGAGAGCTGCAGAACAAATCGATTGGTGGAAGGAAGGAAGAGACAGGAACACCAACGGAGATGCGTTCACGGGGCGTACTGTCAATTAGGCACAAGAAAAGCATTTGCACCTCAACACAGAAATATGTTGGTGTCCTGTGCAAGAGGAAGAAATCCGGGAAACCAGCCAGAGGGAACGGTGGGACGAACAGCGGGCCGGGGAAAAAGAAAAGGGGGGGCATCACACGACAATGCAAATGGGATCTTTTGTTGGAGAGTCCTCCCTGCAGGCGGTGTGTGTGAAGATTGTAGTTGCCCATGTTGACAGAAGGGAATGTCCTTCCCGTCCCTTTCATTCCTTTCTTAATTCAGACAGACTCTTCGATCGTCTCTCTCTTTCTCTCTCTTTCTCTCCCTTTCTCTCTCTTTCTCTCTCTTTCTCTCCCTTTCCCTCTCTTTCCCTCTCTTTCTCTCTCTCTCTCTCTTTCTCTCTCTTTCCCTCTCTCTCTCTCTCTCTCTCTCTCTCTCTCTCTCGCTGTCTCTCTCTCGGCATAGTGGGAAAAGGAAAAAGAGTCACTGAGGCAAGGGGGGGACCAACAGGGGGAAACACTCAACGAATGGAAGGAAACTAAAGTTAAACTTTCGAAAGGAAGAATCGACAAAACCCCCCATTGGCCGACAGATCTTCTCCACTCCAGTACATTCGACGGAGAAGAAATCAAATCCGCAATTCATCTCTTCAAAAGCATGCATAAACACAAAAAAACGGAATCCCACCTGAGATGAGAATCGGAGAAGGTCGACGTGTGTCGGTGCTCCCGAGACAGAGCTGCCCGAACAAATCGCCCCCCCACCCGACCGCTCCCTGTCCGGTCAATATCAAAAAATGCGAATTGAAGTAACCCTGTCCGTCTACCCAAATTCCACCGTTGCTGCTTTCTGCGAGACTGGTCACCCCCGTTACATTCTCAACTATCACAGGAGCGTTTCTGGTTGTCAGGTCTCCTTGTCCCAGCTGGCCGTCCAGATTGTCCCCCCACGCAACAATGGTGCCGTTTGTCAAATGAGCAGAGAACACATTATTCAAAAGACTCCCGTCACCATTCCCTCCACCCATACAGCTGATCTCCTCTACACCACTCGCCACAATTTCTGTGGCAGAGAGCACACACCCGTCCTGTGGACCCTTCAGAAACTTCCCCTGTGCCCCCCAACCCTCTACCTTCCCCCCCTCCCTCAACGCTATTGTCCCTGCCCCATTTGCGCACACGTCCATTGTATTATTGGAAGGAAATTCATGCCGGCGTCGAGACAACAGTCGCGGAGTCAGAACCGTTGCCGAAAAGAAACCCTGCAGTACCACAGCCATACAAACGCTTTGAGGCCGTAACCGCATGTCTCACTTCCCTGGCTTCTGATGAGCTGGCAGGATTCAGGCACGCGTGTTCATCCCATAGAGAGGCCCCAGACACCCCGTCACCTCCTCTAACACCCCTCCACTTTCGAATGCGGACGGAATTTGCAGCTCGACAGGAAGGGCTGCACTCTCACTTGCACTCCCCCTGCCTAGAAGCCCAGAGCCCCAGGAGAAAAGGTGCCCAGAAGAGTTCCACGCAAACCTGCGAAGGTAGACGCGCAATCACATGCGCTCTTTTCGCACTTTTTTTGACGCTCACACGCACATACAGAGGTTCTCGAAGTTTCAAACCACCTTTTCAAAATGCACACACACACACACACACACACACAGAGAAGGGGGGG
>JAHBMJ010000773.1:10918-22189 GCA_018398765.1 Chromera velia | reverse complement strand
CTCGGTCCGGTTCGACAGCCATACAGTCCCCCCATTCTGGCCGGACATCTTCTGTCTCTCTCTCTCTCTCTCTCTCTCTGTCTGTCTCTCTCCGTCTGTCTCTCTCTCTCTCTCTTGTGCACTCACTGTCTGCAGGAAGTCCTTGAGGTTGCCCGGTTCAACCTCCGTTGTCTGCACGCGTACAAGAATAGACCCGGTAGAGTGGCTGCCGATGAGCTTCTGCTTCAACAGGACTTGTTGGAAGAGCACTGCCGTCTCTCTGCGGCCTTCGACGTCGCAGAGAAGAGAACCCTCAACGAAGCCGCAGAAAAGCAGGTGAGTGAGTGAGCCCAGAGGAGAAATAAACATTCCAATGATCCTACTGAATTCCTTTCAATTTGAATCGAATCAGAACCATCGATCGATCGAGTGATGGAATTTAAAGAAACGATCTATCCGACCTTCTTTCAAGTTCACTGCTGTTTGATCGTTGTACAGGTGTGGAATTATCCTTTTTGTATTTCTCTTGCTGCGAAGGTGATCAAAGGGAAGAAGAGGGGGCACTTGCACGCCTGCCCAAGGCCCCAGCACGCGCTGCCCAAGGCCCCAGCACGCGCTGCCCAAGCACGTTTGCACGCGCTTCAAACAGCGAAACCACAATGACGGTTTGTAGAATCATGCAGGCTGCCCATGGCTTTTTGATTGATCGATGCATGTGCGTGCGTGAGTGCAGGTTGCAGCAAACGACGAATGGGTCCGACGGCTTCGGAAGATCCCCGAGAAGTCGTCCATTGTTGTCAAACGCCGTCTGCAACACGGGGCACCAACCAGCAGCAGGAAATTCAGAGAGAAGGCAAAAGAAAAGGATGAGGGGGGGGCGCAGAACAGTGACCAAGGGGAAGGAGGGGGAGAGAAAGGAGCCTTCTTGACCCAATTGACCGAAGGAGACGATGAAACTTGGGAGCGAGAAGAAGAGGAGCAGGAGAAAGGACCAGCAGCTGCAGCAGCAGGGGGGGAGAAGGACAAGGAGGCGGGGGCCGCAACGGAAGACGAAGGAAAGACGGAGGCGGAGAAGGGGGCGGCGGGGCAAACAGGGGACCCAGTCACGGCCCCGGGAACGCCGCGGGCGCCCAGTCGGGTGTCACAACGAAAAGGAAGAAGTCAGTCAGGCAGACACACAGACAGCCTGCTGAGTAAGTGAGTCAGTCTCCCTTTCTGTTTGTCGGTCTCTTTGTTCCGGCCCATGACTCCTTTAGAATCTGTGCATCGATTCGTGCTTCCTCTTGCTGCAGAGGCGACAAATCAGCCGAAAGAGGGGGGGGAAATCGTCTTGCCAGAGCAAGCGAAGTTCAAGCAGGAACAGGAAGAGAGACGAAAGGAAGTGTTAGAGACCCTAGGCGTTCGATTTGGGAGTGACGTGATTAGCCTGGAACGGTGTGAGAAGGAGGGCGTGAGGCGACACAATCCGGAGTTTGAAGAGGGGTCAGTCAGTCGGCTGATTGCATTTATTTTCTGTATGAAAAATTTATCATTTGTCATTATTATTAAGAGAATTCTGTATGAAAATAACTGGATGAGAAGGACGGTGTGAGGAGACACAATCCGGAGTTTGAAGAGGGGTCAGTCAGTCGGCTGATTGCATTTATTTTCTGTATGAAAAATTTATCATTTGTCATTATTATTAGAAGAATTCTGTATGAAAAGGACTGGATGAGAAGGACGGTGTGAGGAGACACAATCCGGAGTTTGAAGAGGGGTGGGTCGGTCAGTTGACTGACTAGTCGATGGAACAAATAGCCTTCTTCTTCTGATTGTTGATACATTGTGTGCATGCGTTCATTATTTTGATTCATTCGACCTCTTATTTACTTCTTCTCCCTTGATGCTTTGCCTTTCCCCGAGGGCTTGTTTTGTTTTTTTGTCTACTTCCGCCCCCACCCTCTTTTCGTTCGGATTTATGCTTTTGCGTGTGCTTTCGTCCCTGTCCTTCCTTCCTTGCTTCCTTCCTTCGTTCGTTCGTTCCTTCCTTTCCGTGTATGCCTTCCTTTCTTTTGACGTGCACGCATCCTCGTGCCCCCTTTCCTTCTTTGTCATTGTTCCTTCTCTGCCGCCTGCTTTGTTCCTTCTCCAATAAAACAAAACCCTTCCTTGCACCAACCGCCCATTCCCTGACTCCCCCTCGAATGTGTGGAAAGAGGCGCGCGTGCAGATGGCTCCCTCCCCCCGAGTTGATCCTCCTCAGTATCTATGGATTCATGTGTCTATATGTATGTATTTATGTATGTATGTATGTGTGTGTGTATGTATGTATCCATACAAGCATGCAGCTGGCTCCCTCCCCCCGAGTTGATCCTCCTCAGAGGCGCAGACGACAACCCGCTGGGGGCCGACCCTCTCGGCCCAGAGGCCCCGGCCCATTCGTCTCTCTACAGGGAAATCTGTGGACTGATGGGGGATGGACAGACAGAGATCCAAAAGGGTATCGGCTTCCTCTCTTATCTCTTCCAGGAAGAAGCCAACAAGGTGGGTCGGCATGGAATGCAGGTCTCCAACTGCTTCTAAGTTTTCTCGGATACCTTTCTGCCTGCCTTCTTTCATGTGTTCACACGAAGACAGACAGAGACAGATAAGGAAAGACTAGAAAAGAAATTCAGAAAGCATCAGAATCTTCACCAATGCACCTTATCTGTTTCTTGAAAGTGTGGCCTTTTGTTCTTCTCCTGCAGTTTTTTTTTTTCATAAACTTCCGTTTGCCTTCTGCCTTGTTTTCTTTTTTCTTAATCAGCACATCACTCGCTCTCTTCGGCAGAAGGGGGGGGTCATCGTTATTGAAGAAATCCCCACGAACCCATGCAGCCAAAAAATGAACGCGGCCCAAAACAAAAAACAAATGCATTTCCCAATTTTATAGTTGACCTTCTTTTCGGGCAGCAGACAAATTGAACAGAGCAATCTTTTTCCAAAGTTATCTTTCCAACCGGGTCGATGTTCTCTCTCTCTCTCTCCCTCTCCCTCTCCCTCTCCCTCTCCCTCTCCCTCCCTCTCTCTCTCTCTGTCTCTCTCTCAATGAATGCCACCACGCAATTTCGTCCCTCTTTTCACAGCAACAGACAGAAAAACTCCCCTTTCTGTCCCCGAATAACTCACTGACTCCCTCTCTTTGTCCCGATCCCCCCCCGATCACTGACGGCATGCAGAAGCCTTCAGCAGGCTCCCAGACAGACCGCCCAGCCTCCCGAGAAACGCTCGCCAGACGAAAGAGAAACGCCCCTCTTGCCCTCATGGACGAAGATCCTTCCTCTCCTTCTGCTGGTGCGCTCTCAGCCAGGAGGCCGTGTGGAGAAAAGGACCACGAGAAAGGGGAAGAATTCAGGTTGCACAGGGACCACCTTGCACATCTTCGCTCGCTCGCCTTCTCCAACTCTCTACATATGAAACCCCGCGTGATCCAATACACCCAAAGGGCCAGAGAGCTCCCCCAGTTTCAGCGTCAGGCCACCACAGGGTTGCGGAGTCTCACTGCCGGACGTCTAAGGGAAGAGGGTGCCTGTGCCTACACCCCCCTGCGCGCACAAACGATGGAGACAGCCGACAGGGACTCGGACCTCGATGACACAGGGGACGCAACGACTCAGGAGAGAGAGAGGGGGGGAAACCCCAGGGACAGAAGAGGGTCCCTTGTATACGAGCAGTTCAATCAACGGAGAGCGTCAGTGGAGGTCAGTCAGACAATTAAGAAGAGAGAAGGAAAGGAAAGAGAGAGAAGAGAACTGACGAACATGCAAGGCAAGTTAGTCAACACTATGCAGCTGGGTAGGCTCTTGAGAAAAGCTCCTCTTGTATTCGAGTGCTCCTGAAAGAAATCTGTTCGCTTAAACTTAGGGGAAGTGGTGGAGAAAAAATCGATACATGATGAAGCGGACGATCGGGAAGTGTTCTTCCTCACTTTTGTGTTGCTCCTAATTTGTCCTTCTAATTTGAACGTACGTATGAACACACTGCCTCCAATGTGTCATGAGAACCTCCGCTGAAACAGAACAGATCCGTGCACAAATATGGGCAGCCGTTTGCTTCTCTAGAGCAACACTGACATTCCACAAGGAAACATTTTTCTCCCCAATTTTCCTGCTCACTATCCACTGCTGTGAATCTCTCCTTCTTCTTCTTCTTCTTCTTTTCTTTTCTTTTCTTTTCTTTTCTTCTTCTTCTTCTTCTTCTTCTTCTCCTTCTTCTTTTCTCTTCTTCTTCTTCTTCTTCTTCTTCTTTTCTCTTCTTCTTCTTCTTCTTCTTCTTCTCCTTCCATGCGGCTGCAGGTTCGGGAGGATCTGCAGCTGGAAACCCAATGGAGGCAGCACATGGACAGGGACCTCCAGCTGCGTGGAGGAATCGGTATGCTGAGGGAGGACAGTAAGGCAGATGCAATGTCGGTGAGGGAGTCGTCAGTTGCCGGTGACCTGACTGGCCGTTCCGTTGGGTCGATGTCCTTCAGGGGAGAGAGGAGCAACACCTCTGCTTCTCTCTTTGGCCAAGCAAAACTAGGGCTGAATAGACCTCGACGCCGGAGTATGATGCACGCAGGATCATTGCCTCCCGGTTTGGCAGGTCGGCGTCAAAGTCTGGCATCTGTGGTGTCTGCCTCCAGTCAAGCGGTATCTCAGGCTAACATTCATGCTCTGGCGGGTCGATCGAGGAGTTCGGCCAACAGAGGGGCCTCGGGTGGGAGCATAGCGAGACCTTCGGCACTCGCAGCGCAACTTCAGAACGCGCGTGCGTCCGGCCTCCCAACACCAATCGACCTGGAGGAAGTAGTCAGAGAGCACCGCATCACCAAACCCGGACACACGCCCGACACAGAGGGAGAGGGAAGAAATGAGGATATCATCTTGACATTTTGTGAGTGACTGTTCAGCTGCTATTCTCGCTCTGTTCTCTACCTGGGAAGCTTTATTATTGGAAAAAGGAAAAGACTGAGCGGAAGAAAAGTGTTCGTCATTCTTTTGATCAGGAGAATTGCCCCCGAGGGCAAAACTGCTTGGGGAGAGTCCGTGGTAGATCTCCGCTCTTCAACCGCGAGGCTTCACCCTGACTGAAAAGTCACAAGCAGACAGAGAAAAGAAAAAAAAGGAAGTGTCGTTTTTTGGTATGTGTTCCTCTTTTTCCGTTCTCCCGCTTCTCCTCACATGCACGCATCGATCAGTCTGCAGTCTGCAGTCTGCACGACAGTTCGTTCAATCAATGCCGTCCCGATTGTCGTCTGCAAACGAAAAGTCATGCAACTGGTCTTCTCTATCCTGTTACCTCCCTTCCCTTCCCTTCCCTACAGGTCAGGACAGCTTGCCTGGCAACAGGCTGCCCGCTGTGTCCTTCTCCGAGAGCGTCCAGGGACCTGCGGGGGGGCCGCATCCTGCTGCAGGAGGAAAACAACAGCAAGCGGGAGGGGGAGGCTTCGGTCGGAGTACTTCCGAGGTGGCCGAGGTGGGGGGATCTGGAAAGGGCGAGGGGGGCTGTCTGACACTGCCCTTGGGAAGTCAGAGTGGAGAGGGCCTTGGCGCACAGCCAGGAGAGACAGAGATCTCCCCGTCAGCTTCAGGGGGGGGGTCTGTATCGGTGCGCCGGCTTCAGTCTGAAGGGGAAATCTCGGTCGGTCGGTCGGTCAGTCTTTGTGTCATGCTTACCCTGGCCTGATGGCGTTTTGAGCCGAGGGCAAAACTGCAGAGAATGAGTCCGTAAGAGGAGCCTCTGTGTGGTCAAAAGAATTGATCGATGGATTATGCCGTGCTTGACTTCCTTGAAAAGAATCAGTATGAGTCTTCTTCTCTGGACCCTCCACGACAACTCAGTTCTCTTCTTTCTCACGACAACTCACATAAGGCTTGACCGTACAGTTTTAGTCGAGAACCTTCAGTATTCTTGTGTGTGCCGCGCCTGTGATAGAGATACACCGTTTTCTTCTGATATGGTGCCTACGCACTCGACAAGGGAACTCTCTCTCTCTCTCTCTCGTGTCTACCAGCTGGAAATCGATCCCGAAGCCCCCTCCGACAATTGCGCCACGGCTTTGCTTTTGCTTCTTCTTCTTCTTCTTCTTATTATTATTATTATTATTATTGTTATCATTCTTCTTACTGTGTGTGGCTGCATGCTTGCAGCCCACAAAGTCATCTCTCAAAACGCGGAAGAGCGCAGAGGATGCACGAAAGGTCAGGTGGATGGACAAAAAAAGAACAAAAACCGTCAGAAGGCAAACGGGTGGACTTTCGTATTCCCTTACTTTCCCAGTGGTTGCTTTGACCCCGACTGCACAAAGAGACAAAAACGTGCTTTGTCTATATGTTGAGTGTACGGCAACTTTTTTCATTATTCCTGTCTGTCTGTCTGTCTGTCTGTCTGTCTGTCTGTCTGCAGTCTGTCAAGCTAGACTTCAGTGAGGGGCAGGCAGGGGAGAGAGAGAAGGAAAACGAGAAAGACGCCAGCGGTCGTGCGAGTGCGTCAGGAGCCGCCAGTGAAAGCAGAGCCTCTGAGTCTTCTTCTCCTTCTCCTTCTGCTGCTGGGAGTGGAGGAGGAGGAGGGGGAGGACGGTCGCCCTCTTCTCAAAAGTCGTTTGCAGAGACCGACGTCAGGCCTGAGAGTCTTGGGGGGGGGTCCAGAAAGGGGAAGGAGAAGGGAAGTTGCTGCCCGGGTCACGGGGGGGAGGACAGGGTGGTAGGGGATCTCCTCAACACAGCGCCTTTCTTGAAGGCCAAAGAATATCAAGTGAGTCATGGTACCAATTGATTGATTGATTGATTAATTGATTGATTGATTGATTGAGGACGTCTGCAGGCGAGACAGGCCATGTGTGGATTTGATCATCCCCCTTCCCTTGAAAAGATCGGAGAGGACCGTTCATCAATCGAGCAATGGAGGGAAATTTGCCTTTGACTCTTGAACAAGTAATTTCGTTTAGGAAAGAAGGAGGAAAGATCATCAGAAGGCGCACCCGCAAGGACCTTTGGTTGCTTGAGTGATTCCCCTGTTGCTCTGTTTCTCTTCTGCCTTCTCTTGAGGCCAAAAGGCCGAAAGACTCTCTCAGCCTCCTTCAGTCATTTTCGCTCCCTTTCCTCATTCCTCGAGAAATCTCAAAAACTAATTGCTTTTCCCATAACCGGAAGGAAGAAAAACCCGATGTTTGTCTCTCCTTTTCTCTTCCTCCACTCATGCGAGCAGGGAGTGGATTCCCAAACGTTCCGACCCAAACGTCTGATCCACCTCAACATGGAGAAGCCGGTCGTGCATGAGTGTCTGATCTTCTCTGTCGAGTCGCCAGAGGAACAACAAACAAAGGCAGAAAAACAGGTCGGGATCGACATCTGGCAAAGAGAAACAGCGTTTGCGACAACTCATTCTTCGAGAGATGGTTGACCTCTGTCTTTACCCTATACAAGAACAGAAAAGGGAGCAGATTGCATGGACACCGACAAACGAAGCTTTCCTATACTGGCCCCGCCCTCGGACGTTCTCCATGTGTGCGTTCCTTGAACCCATGCATTCACGTAATCAATCAATCAGCTGTCTAGGACCACAGTTGTTTCTGTTGTCTCTGCTCTGTTACTGCCGCCTTTGTCTCCACAGTTCATCGCCGGATATTCTTTGCTTTCACTGCCAACACAATGATTCTATCCACACATAAACTTCATTTCTATTCTTCCCTCCATGTCACTTCGTACTGTGACCCTTCCCCCCTCTCTCTCTGTGCAGATTTCGGATTCTTTCCAGAGACGCCACGAACTCCTCGAAAGTCTCCACAGACGACCTACTCCTCTAGGAATGGGTAGGGGAATTGGCACAAGTCTGCATGCGCAGGGACAAGGGCAGCCTGGGTGGAGGCCTGTGGATCCCCCCCCCTCTGCAAGGATTTCATTCCAAGACCTTTCTCAACCCTCACAAGAGAGAAGAGGAGGACAGGGGAAGGAAGGAAGGAGCAGAAAACATCAGAGAAATGCACCAAGCAACGGAAGGAAAGAGGTTTCTATTTCCATATCCAGAGCAATACAAAGACTCCGGGTTGTGAGTCATGATCTCGCAACAGACCCCTCCCACCTCCATGGTCTCGATCCATCTCCAGGCGCTGAGAGGGGCAGGGTCGCTCCCTCTACAGCAGAAGTGGAGATGCTACCTGCAGATGCCCCCGGAAGTTCAACATGGGCCAACGCATCTGTGTCCATACCGGCAAGTGCCAGTCGTGTTGTAGGGGAAACCATGACCGCCTCTCGGAGAGAAAGTGCTCCCTCTGGTCTTTTCCCCCGAGAGGCCGACCAAAGTGATCACCCACCCCTTTCCATCGATGCCCTTCCCCCCCCCCTGACTGACAGGACAGACCCACACCTCCCCCCCCGGCCCCTTCCTTTAGACCCACTCGTGTTGTGGGATGCCGAGACCGAGGCGTCAATTGCCGCTCACATGCCTCCCCTGAGGCCGCTTCCGCTTCCGTCCGTCCAGGAGGAGCCTCAAAATGAGGCACTTACTGCTGCCAAAGCACACGCCACCTCCAATGTGAGGGTCGCCGCTGTGCCTTCAGAGCACCGCAGTGGTTTGTGTTCTGCAGGAAGGTTTGTCCTCTCTTACAGCGCTGCCGTTCGGGCGCCCGTCCTTCTGCCCCCCTCAGCGCAACCCCACGCTTCACTCTCCTCAAAGATTAGGGACAGAGGCCGAGCCGGCCACCCGCGTGTGCGCATGGACTTGCACTCGGGTACAATGACCGATAGGCCAGGCGTGCGTCAGGAGGGCCATCGGTACTTCGTGAGAGGAGCGGGAACCCCGGGGGACATCACAGCTCGGCAGGGTGCACAGATGCCTGCCGGGGCCTATCCCACCGCAATGCATGAGGAAGCACACCGCACAGGTATTTCTTTCTCCGCTCCCTCATCGACTCTCTACAGCGTCCGGAGTCACGGGGGGCAGGGGCAGGGAGGCACTGCGGAGGGGTGGGGGGGCACTCCGACACAAGACCGCTTTCGCGTGGTGGGAACCCACGGTCACTCTGGCATGGGGGGCGCTGGGAGGGGGGGGGTCCCTTTGCAGAGCGTTCACTCAGCCTGCCGTTTGCGAATGGCCACTTCGTCCTGCACCTCTCTGGGAGATGGTCAAAGCCAAACCGGGGGTGTGCTCAGGGGAAGCAAAGCAAGGCAGAGGCTGCCCACGAAAGTCTGGACGCGTAGAGGCCCGCATCCCACCTGGCGGACAGATGCCGAGGCCAAAATTGGCATGGTGCCTGCTGCAGGGTATGGGGCAGAGCTGCTGAACTTTCAGTTTCCGTCCAACGCAGCGGCGCAAGAATTCCTCTTGTCACAGGCAGAGAGGCTGGAGGCAGAGGAGCGGAGGCAGAGAGAAATTCAAGCGTTCACAGGTCGAGGGGGTTTCTAATAGAGACCGAGCTAGAGCATTGAGCTAGCTCCTGAAGGCTGCCGGCCAGCCCCTCTTGGGTGCCTTCTTTTTCTTGTATATTAGCAACGAAGAGACTAGGCGTAGGCCATTAAAGAAAAAAAAAAACCTAAAAAAAAAAAAATTGAAAAAACCCTCGAATAAAATTTATTTACAAAAATACCCCCCCTACAAAAACTAAAAGAGGCTCAAACAATTTAAGACCAGTTTTGAGCTTCTAAAACCCCAACGAGTTTTTTAAAAATACTTACAGTTGTTTATATAAGAACTTTTTTTTTACTTAATATATATCTTTAGCCTCTAGGTCTATATTTTCCTAGTCATTTCTTCTACTATTTCCTAGTATGTTTTACATTATTTAGTAAGTTTTTTACTTAAAATTTTTATGTTTAAATTTATAGTATTATATGTATGATTGAACTTGTCTAGGCATCGGCTAGAGAAAAGAAAAAAGAAAAAAAATAAGCGATGTGAGGAGATCTTTTTTTTTTTTTTTTTTTTACTTTTTAACCTTGAACAACACTGAGCAACAGTTATGCAACACATGAATAACACTTGTGCAACACTCAAACAACAGTTGTTTAACTAAAAAAGAAAAGAAAAAAGAAAAAAAGTGAAGGGTTTTGGGGGATCTTTTTTTTTTTTTTCTTTAGCCGACGCCTAGGAACTTGTTTGAACGATCATAGAACACGCGCGTTGCCACTGTGCCATATGTGTCAGTGTCTTCTTCCAATACTTCAACCACTTTGAGAGGAATCTCTGCCCATCCCCCCACAAAGCCTTTGTTGCCTACTGGTATTGTCATCTTCTTTCTCCAAATCTTCTTAAAGTCAGAGATGTCTGCAACTTGAAGAATATTTTTAAAACGAGTCACATCATTGTCTTCAACTATCATACTAACATCAAAACTCTAAAAAAAAAAAAAACTAGCTCAAAAAAAAAAAAAAAGAAAGAAAAACGCCCAATAAAATTTAAAGTTTTTTTTAATAGCCTACGCCTAGTGAAGAGATCATCCATCTACTGCTTAACGTTATAACTTTATTTCTATCCCATTTAAATTTGAATTTGAATTCTTCTGCCGCTCTAGGTATTGACGATCTCTTGCATGAACATGGGCTGCTGGGAGCATGGCTCCACTCTAGCAAAGCCAACTTCATTCATTCATTCATTCATTCATTCATATTTTAATATATTTTTTTGTAAACGACATACAAAATACAATGCCTATAATACATAAAAAGACTTTGAGTCTTTGACAAATTAGCTTTAATTAAATTAGCTAACACCTACCCTGGCGGTGTGTGCAGGCCTCTGACACCCTGTTCAGTAGTGGACCTTAACAGAATCGATCTGACCCTAGATCTGACCCGTCATATCCATTCCAATCGTTACTTGTATATAATATTATTAAATTATTATCATATACTATTATCTTAAATTCATTTTTCAGTTCATTCAAGCTTTTAAAGAATTGATAAACCTTTTAATGCATGGGTCAATAACGATTTTTGTATGATGACGATGATATAATCTAGGATGTAATGATGATGACGTGTTACTTATAGGTTCTAGCTAAACTCCGGCGGGAAAACACATTGTTCAGAACGAATCAAATAATCGATCAATCAATCAATCAACCAAAAATCCTAGAACAAGTAACATTATGAGTTGTTCACTGGGGACATGACTCAACTTACACTAAATCATTGAGTCAACTTTTCAGTTCTCAACTTCTCCGAGTAAGAGTCACTGGCAGAGGATACCAATTAAAACGCCGGCTCCAAGATTTGGTCCTGATTGAGTATTTTTTGTTTACTGTGCGAATTGCAAACATTCATCATGCGCAATGCATGCACGCATACAAATGCAGAT
>JAHBMJ010000772.1:20000-40374 GCA_018398765.1 Chromera velia | reverse complement strand
CCCCCCCCCCCCCGTTCTTACACCCCTATATAGGGATCATAAACGTATGAACACACACAAAAATACTATGCATAAATAAAATTTTACTTCAAAAAAAGTTAAAGGGTAGCTTCGACATGAAAAGACTTTGAAAGTGGCACGGAAAGCGAAGGTGAGAGGGCACTTAAATTTAGTCTTTAAAAAAATGGTCCCTCCCATCGCCCCCCAAACCGTGTGACGACGTCTGATGTGTTGACAGGTGAATCTGATGCACGCAATCTAATGCATCAGATCACATGGCGGACGTTCTGCATTGCGGGTCTTCAGCGCTAATCTGGCACATGGGAGTGTTAATTATGGAAAAGGTACCGACAATCCGTCCGAATCTGGCACGTAAAGTTAGGGAATTATCGAAAAGGTACTGACAATCGGTTTTAATCTGGCACATGGGGTTAGAGAGTTGTGGTCATACTTGTGGAAAAGGTGGTTTTAATATTGACGGCAGTATACGGCAATAATAGTTAAATAAGATTAAATAAGACAGATCATTTATATTACTGTTTTTATAAGTTATAAGCTACGTATAGTAACCAATAATAACTACGTATAACATCATCATACATCATCACATTAGCACCCAGATGCTAATATAGACTGTAAAGTAGTTTCAGCATTGTTTTACTGTCTAGAATCTAGCCTGAAAAAGTCTAGAATGCTGGCTAGTAAGAATGTTTAGGACCTCTTTGAACCTAACTACCACTTGAAAGTTCAAGCCACATTTTTAAAAAAGTTTGAAAGTCCGCGCCGCAAGCGCGGATCATTTACGGTGTCTTGAAAGCCAAAGCCACATATCTGGATGGTCTCTTGAAAAACGATGCTGCAGATAGAGATCATCTCGATTATATTTTTTCAATTAAGTGGCACTTAGGTTCAGGAAGGTTATGTTTGGTAAACTGAAAGTAACTGAAAGAATATGGTTTTTACAGCTCTAGATGTATACATATATATATATCATTCTACATCGATATACTAGAAATATACCGTTGATACCTCATATTATTATGAAAGACATACCAACTGGAAAAACCATATTCATCACACAATATATGTAATTTAATTATAGAAAGTAAACCTATATGATAACTTATGTGGGTGGTTATATCTATAACAACAAACCTAGCAACAAACCATTAGAGACGAAGCTGTGCTATCTAGTGTGCTATAGCGGTAGGGCTAGAGCTAGGAAGGGTTCCTGCATGATTCGATAGACGTTGTTGCTGACCTTCATCCTGTTCATCGTGGCATGATCCGATATTATGATGATCGTCATCATCGTCATTGTCACTAGCATTGTCATCATCATCATCATCACCACACACCATCGCCATCAGCCTATTTCTAAGCTTCTAAAATCAAGCGGGGTACGCACGAGGCAGTTTGATCTGGGCATCATCATCAACAGTGAGGCAGTTGTCCATCGAGTACCGCCCTCAAAAGATTGCATGAAGGACTCGGTTCTGAATTTTTCTCCTGGGCTTGCATCTTTGCATGCATGGCGCTTTTGTTCCCTCTTCAAGGTGTTTACATATTCTTTCTTCCCCTAGCACTACCTGTCATCCACTCCATCCAAAGTGTACCCCCGGAGAGAAATTCCCCTTCCTCCGAGTTCCCCTGCCTCCAATGTCGCCTCTCCCTCTTCTTCTTCTTCTTCGTCTTCTTCTTCTTCTTCCTCCTCCTCCTCCTCCTCCTCCTCTTCCAAAGTTATGGCCCCAGAGTCCCCCGTCTCCTCCTCAGGGCTTTCTTCTGAAGTGGAATCGGAGGGCTGAGACGGCATGTCTGACGTTGTCTCCGCTAACCTCTGCGCAAGCTCTGAGTTCTCTTGGCCTCCCGCTCGTTGCGCTTCGGGGCCTCTCAAAAGTTCATCACCGGAGACGCTCACGACCTCTTCAAGAACGTCCAATTTTTCTTCCGCGTCGACCTCTTCCTCCTCAGAATCCTCCTCTTCTACCTCTGCCCCCTCCAATCCCTCCTCTCCACTCACCCCGCAACCACTGTCTCCAGCCTCATTCGAGACGGAGCATTTTGCCCCCGCGTCGTCTAACCTCTCGCTCCCCTCCGCTGCTTGCATCACGAGGGCTAAGGGGGAGTCCTCAACTGACTCCTCGAGTACAGGTGTGGGTGTGGTGGGCAGAGGCACGACGAAGGAAGGGAAGGCGGGGTCCCTTGTGACTGCCTTCCAGATCGTGAAGTGCGGCGCTCTGTCCTGACATTGGGGGGGTCCAGACACGAACCCCAGAGCCGGCTCGACACCCTCGTCGGTCCTCAGAAGAGTGCAGTCTCCTCCCCTTCCCGATCCGGCTGCCTCAATGTCGAAAGAGAAGGCGACACAGCCCTCGGTGTCCTGGCATGTGATCATGCAGTCATCCGGACAACTACTGGTCTGCAAGCAGGTGCGCAGCAAAGATAGGTATGCGCAGAGAACGGACGCGCTGAGAGCCCTCTCGTCTGTTCTCCCCACACACTGAGGGTTCCCATACCCGTGCATGCATATGAATCTGTGGAGCCGCCGTAGTCCCATGAAGCCGTACCTTCCTAGTTCTGTGCACACAGACATTGAATCGAGTCAGTCGATCAACCTCCTTCTGTGCTGCTTGAGTTCTGGTCCAGTGCGGAGGGCATGCAAGAGTCAACTGCCGCATCCATAAGCAGATATGATTTGATTCCTTGCTCCCTGCACAAACAGACAAACCGACTGACTGACTGACTGACTGACCCCCAGAGATAGTGTTGAGAGCACCTCCCCTGTTGCCCTCTTTCCGAAGGAGCTACAGGCCATCTGGGAGTACTCCGGGAAGTCAAATAGGGGATCCTCGCATGAGCCAGGGCCAGTCAATGCAGCCGGAAACTCCTCCTTCCCAACGCTCTGGCCGCCCTCCTCTTGTTGAAAGAGTTCGCATCTGCACATGCATGAACAAACAACCCACACAATTGCAAACGCAACTACACAAAATATTTATATACGGCAGTCTACAGAAAGAGGCACACTCTCACACACCTCAGGGCGCATACACACCGACGAACGTACGTACAAACGGACAGACTCGCCAACAGGTAGTCTGCAAAAGAGAGAGACAGAGGGAAGTGCAAAGGGAGAAGGAGAACTAGTACGGAGGCGGTGTGAAACAGATATGAAACAGATATGCAGTTCCAAACAAAGAGCAAGCCGACCTCTCGAGCTGAGAGAACCAATTCCAGTGAGAGCATCCCAAGGGGAGACTGCTGCACATCGCGCTGCAGTCTCTAGGGTCGGACATCTGGAAGGCCCCCACAGGAACTCCGTGAACTCTCTTGTTCCACTCGAGACAGTACGGGAGGTGCCGCCGTCCGTTGACGGGCTCTTTGGGCCAGGGAAGCTCTCGAGAGGGGTCTCCGACTTTCAAGGACTGCAGGGGGGGGGAATCGAGGAAGGAGAAAGCGGCCGGTGAGATTGACAGAGGCACGACAGGATGTGAGGAGGGAAGGACTTTGGACAGACAGGGGCAGCGACGAGTTCTTGCGGGCATAGAGGGATACACACACAAAGCAAAGGGCCGCCTGGGCATAATTAATTGACGGACCCTCCAGATTGGGAATCTGTCTGGCAGGCTCGAGGGGCACTTCTTTGACCCCGACACCGAGTACACCGTGTCGTCGAACCCCCTGATGGAATGGGCTGAGGAGTACAGGGAACAGTCGTGAGGAACTGTCCAGCTCCAAAACTCGCATCTGCAATGTGATTGACAATATACCAAGATGCTTAGGGACACGGAGAGTGAACTGAAGGTGCTCCATGAGTTCACAAATCTCGACAGACTGAGAGACGTAGCGCCATACCTGCATTATCTAATTGATTTTTCTGAAGGCATGTGCATATGGATACTCCCTCTCTCCCTCCCTCCCTCCCTGCCTCAGGGCCTACTTTGGGTCCTTGTTGCACCTCTCGTGACATCCAATGTTGTCCAGCCACAGCTCGTGCCTCTCGTCGGTTTTCTCATACTCCCTCCCGGAGAGCCCCAACCCCGCGACCTTACAAGCTCCGTTGGACATCTCAGGAAAGTCCGAGGGAGGGATGAAGCACGTCTTCGGACCGCTGACTGAAGAGATGCCAGGCCTACATGCATGGGGAATGTGCAGGCAAACACATTTGTTGTGCAAGTAAGCCCAGCCTCCTTCGATCTGCGGAGAACTAATGAACCCATGCAGGTGGAAGTAAGGAGACAGCTGGAGAAAGGGCACGAAGCTATAAATACGTCGAACAGTCCAAAGACGAAAGCTGTGACGAATTCTCTTTGTGTACCGGCACGTGTCTGGCGGCAGGACAATATTTCTGCTTGACAGGCTGGCGTTTTTCTTTTTTCACATGCTGAGAAGAGACAAAAACAAATGCACAGCTCCAGAAGTGTATACCCGGCTCTTCATGCAAGCCCTGACAAGCTGACTCACTCCCAGATCCCGAATGGTCGTGAGATCAGCTCGCAGCTCTTTCCGGCGCGCCACCTGCGTGCATATGTGGACGGAATCATGTGCAAAAGCACACATGTCGTTTGACTGTCTGACCTTTATAGCGAGTATCCGAATTCTGTGGAGGCGCTCCGCATCTCCCGAACCCGACCCATTTTCTCTTCATGTAACCCACTGACCGAAAGAAGGAACAGCCATCGGTGAATTGACACTCTTGCTGGCAATCCTGCAGACATGAGGAGAGGAATCCGGGTACACATGGACTCATCTATATACAAGAAACACGAGACAGAAGGAATTAACCGATCGCGATGCAAACAACGCTGCGGCTGCAAGCTGTCGGACTGACGCGAGGGTCCATGACGTCCTCCAACATGGTCAAAGTGGTCCCTCCCATCTTCCATCCCACCTCCAGACAGAAGGGATCGTCTCTGCCCGAGCTCCTCTGAAGGAGGGGGAGAGAAACAACCAGTGCGAACACAAACCTGGACATCGCCGCCTTAACTGGAGGCTTCGTTGTGACCCCCAACCAAAACTGTCAGAGAACCAATCACAAAGATACCTTGTCCATCTGTCTATTCTCTAAGTTTCTCCCTCAGAATCCGTTATTCATTTCTTTGGACTCCTTGACTCACTCACTGCATGTCGATCGGACTCAAGCAGTGAAAGGGGCCATGCACGCTTAACATGTCTGACTCTCAGAAAAGGAGCCGGCCGTGCATGCATATAGCAATTGAGACGCGCGCGCGCGTCCCCAACCGCGCGGCTCTGCGCATGCGTCAACTTGCATGCATGGAAGTTCAGACTGACAGTGCATTAATTGACTGACCTTTCAAGCTCATGCAGCGGCGGTGAGGCAGCCGATGCATGCCCCAATGATGTTTCTTTAGTTCTGTATAGGGCTACGCAAGGCTTCCGAAATGGTTGACCTGCATTAGATTTGTTGAGAGAAAAGGAGCTCGATCGCATGTATTGCATCAGACAGACAGTCACGCTATGGCGTCGAAGAAACTCAGCGTGGGCTCCGCTCCCTCGGTCACCGTGGACCTGTGCACAGGGAGGGAGAAGGCAGCTCCGTGCGAGTGCTGCGAGACCAAAACGTATCTGTACACAAAGCTCGTTTTCGTTTCCTTTGTACTTTTGTTTGTTTCGGCCATTTTGATCTATCAGGTCGTGGCCGCCGTTTCGCTCCACCAGTACGCTTTTTTCGAAGCCGCAGTGGGAACCTTCAACATATGGAGCAACTTCGTCTTCAGGACAGACACCGGCAATGCGGCTCACTATTGCGAGAACCCAGGCTACTACTTTCGTCCACCCAACGGTTTCGTCACTGGGGGGGTGTCCTATGCCGTCGGGGACTGTCCAGGGTACCAGGCCCACGACGTGTACTCGATCAACGGAGACGAGATCAACGTGTACACTCAATTCTTCGACATCGTCAGGAATGATGAATGCCGTCAGTCAATGTGCATCTGTATGGTGTGCAGCTTTGAATAGTGTGTGTAAGTGCCACAGCAAGAAAGCGATCGAAAAAAAAAGGCAGCCAGGCAGGCAAACAGACGGCCAACCCTCCAGGCAGACAGACAGACAGACAGACAGACGGACGGACGGACGGACAGACAGACAGACAGACAGACAGACAGACAGACGGACAGACGGACGGACGGACGGACGGACGGACGGACGGACAGACGGACAGACGGACAGACAGACAGACAGACAGACAGACGGACAGACAGACAGACAGACAGACAGACAGGGCAGGTGAGCAGGTGGAGTGGTTATCAGGTAAGGTTTTTACAGAGAGAGAAAAAAAACGAAGGAACTGTGGAACGAAAGAAACGACCAAGGGAAGGAATGAATTTAGAAAGGCAGAAAGTATGCGTTCATACACATAATGTTGGGGACAAACATTCATGCAGAAAGAAGGGCGGACAGCGACAAGGTTAAGTTCAGGCATCCATTCAGAGACACAGAGAAACCATGATTATGCGTCTACTTGGGAAAACAGGCCAAGCCTCAAAATGCAAGCGAGGCGTAAAAAGCACAACCCTGGGATCTCGTATCTCTGTCTGTCTGTGTGCGTCATCCCTGCAGCCGATGCATCCAAGATGGACCAGACAAGCTGGGAGGCCATGCAGTCGACTTACTATTCGAGGACCTGGACAGATGCAGACGGCAACACACGGTCAGTCGGATATATATATATATATATATATATATATATAATGTATGTATGTATGTATATATACATAGAGAGAGAGAGACAGAGAGAGATACATAGGTGGATGGTCGGCCTGTCGGTCGCTGAGGCAGAGAAGTTCCCGACTCTACTGAGTTGGAGCTTTTAGTAGGGGAGCTGTGCAGCGAGAGATTTTGTACTTGATCGTCGGTCTGTCGTTGAATTTTCCTTGTCAGTCTACAGCTTGGCTTGTCTCTCCGCCTGCCTGCCTGCCTGCCCGCCTGCCTGCCCGCCAGTCTGTCTGTTTGTCTTTCTTGCCTCCTTCCCTCCCCCCTTCCTGCCTGACTGTGGGCATGTTTTCACAAGTTCACCACCGTGCACCTGAAAGAAAAACACTAGCAGTGCACAGAGAAAAACGATCATAAATCTGCATCTCCGTGTCTTCCACCGTCGTCCCTGTGGACCTGTCGGCACCTTCCTTTTCTTCCTTGCAAATTCCCTTTTGCCCTCTTCTCTCTCCCTCGCTTCCCATGCATCTCCATACACGCGTGAGAGAGGCAGGCCCTGTGCGGTGGTCCACTACCTGGCGGGTATCGAGGCCGTGCCTGTGTACGTGATCCACACAATGGAGGCCTCGTTCATCTCAGAGGGGGGGGAGGTTAACGTGCCCACAGAAATCAGGGACCAGGTCTGTCACTGACAGCAGTGTGCCGGCATGCTGTCTCTTTCAAAAATGTGCGGCCGCCCATGTCTGGCTCGAGTGAGGGACAGCACATGTGTGAGGCTCTAGAGTTCTGTGAAACCTCAGCGGCCTTATTGGTTGTGCTGCGTCATGCGCGTGGCTTCATGTCCCTGTGCTTCCATGAGCCTGTCTGCTGGTGTCTGGCTCTATCTCTCCGTCTGTCTGTATGTCTGTCTGTCTGTCTGTCTGTCTGTCTGTCTTTCTGACTGTCTGTCCGACTTCTATCCGGTAGACAGGCTTGAGCATCGCCCTGTACGTCTGCTGGCAGTGAAGAGTCAATTCCAGAATGCAAAAACTGGACCTCCGTCCGGTTGCTGTGTTCGAATGAGTGTTTGTCATTATTCTATCTACATACCAACTAAGTGAAGTCATACTTATTTACCCGGATGGATGGATAACGGCTGCAGGCGGGCACGAAGGTCTCTGAGACTGAGAAGAACGACGTGATTGTCACAGACGTGGGCACCCTCTTGGCTCTGGGGGGAATCAGTTTGGACGATGTCAACCCACAAAGTGAGTTAGCTGTGTGGTGGGGTCTCTCTGTGGAGGCCGGGCCTGTTTTGTTTGTCGAGGAACAGATCGAGTGATCGAGGGTCTCAAAAAGAAAAATGCCGCTCTGTGCTCATACACACTGCATCAATGAGTGTTCACAGCAAGAGAGTTTGATTGATTGACTCTTTCGTGAATTCTATCGAGTGACACTCATTGTCAATCCAGCCTCCTTAGCTCCCTGTCTCACGTTATCTCCCCGAACCTCCGTCCTTCTCTCTCTGTCTCTGTCTCTGTCTCTTTCTCTGTCTCTTTCTCTTTCTCTGTCTCTGTCTCTGTCTCTCTCTCTCTCTCTCTCTCTCTCTGTGTGTGTGTGTGTGTGTGTGTGTCTGTCTGTGTGTGTGTGTGTGTGTGTGTGTGTGTGTTTGTGTGATGATGATGTGTCACGATTGGCTGCAGAGTTGTTCGTATTAATTTCTCTTCCCTTCCCCCCTCGCTGCAGCCCATTTTGAGATGACTGCAGAGGCGCCCCTTCGCTACCGCCAGTCAGGCACCGTGCTTCTGGTCCAGATGAAATACAAAAACCTGGAGGATTGGAACATTTCGGAGAACAACTACAGGGCAGACATGTCCGTGAAGGTCCAGAAGACCTCATGGGGATGGGTGGGGCCTGTGCAGTTCATCGATGAAGACGGGAACCGATACTCGCGCTATAGGAATGCAGTGAGGATTCGATTCGAGGCCCGAGGCAGGGTGGGCATATTTGATTGGAACGTTTTCATTGCGTTGTTGATTCGAATTATCGTTCTGTTGCGACTGGGTGAGTGGGCAGTGACGGTTGTTCTCGAGGAAGTCCGGTTGTTCAGGGTGCGCAAAAAACTAATTCAAGAGAGACGAGAGTCGAGACACAGCAGGGGAGTCAAAAGTCCCCCGGCAGGCCGGAGTCGAGGAAGCAAGAGGACGCTCTCAATCGTCAATGAAGAACCATCAGTTGCAGGAGGAGCAGGAGGAAATGGGACAGAAAAGAGAGTCAGCATGCTGTTCGGTTTTCCCCCCGACCCTGTCACAGTGCAGACAGGCCCCTCGCCTGAGCAGCCCTCTTCGTTGAATGCACAGGGCAACACAGTCACAGAGCCCCACGTAGGAATGCAAATAGAGACAAATCCCGTCTCGGGGGGGGGTGCAATTCTGAAGAGGGGGCAGTCTGAGGCTTCGAAAAAGTCTTCTCATTGGAGCGCAGATGAAGATGCCAACCAACCAGCAGAGGAGGACGAGGGGGGAGAGAGGGAGCTTCCTCAAACCGATCCTCATGCTGTGCCACCTGTTTGATCGATACACACACGCACGCATGCATGTCGAGCTAGGTCGTTCTAGGTCGTTGCCTTCATTGCAATCTGCCAAGACTTCAACGTGGTTTCGTGCGTCACCTGAACTTCGGCCGACAGAGTTTTGTTTGCAAGCATGTGACGGTACTCAGTGCAACACTCACTGTGAGTCGATTGCCGGTCCTACATGCACAAGTCAGGCAGGCAGGCAGGCAGACTGTTTGGCAATGCCATGCCGTTTCTGCATTTGCATTGGCGGAATTAAGTGAGCATGCTTGTGTTCGATCTCACGCATAGCGGCCTGCTTTCTCCTTTCCCCTCATTCCGATTTTGCCGATCGGTCCGTTCGCTCTGTTTTGCGCGCGAGAATGAAGAGAGTATGCATGCACTGACTTTGATCGACTCGAAGCCCAAACACTCAAAGCAACGCAGAATTATTGGTGAGAGAGCAAACGCAGGTGAGGGCTCACAAAAGACCGACAGATGGAGGTTTTCTGCGTGACCTTTTGGTCCAATTCAAGAGCAATGTCATTAGACTTTTTTTGCGTGTTTAATTAATACAAGTCAACGTTCGTTGAAGGCTCAATTTCGCACTACACTCCTGAAATCATACTGAACCACTCGCATGCAGAAGAAATGTTCTGCCATGATTGATACAGGTTCTCGTTCGATCGAGTTCCGTCTGAGCCAGGCAGGGGAGGCCGGGGGGAGGCGCATCCTGGCTCAGGCGGGCGCAAGCGGGCTGGACAGATATAAGATCTAGCTGCCTTTCATTTCTGATGACTACGGTTATCAATTGCAATGATAAAACCTTCTAAAAAACCGTGGATACAATTGGAAAAGGAAGCAAATCAGAAAGAAACAGATCTTGATGGATCATGCAATTATATGCATGTGCTGAGATATACCTGATTAACATGCTTGAATCTTATTTAAATTCAGATTGTAAGAACATATCTGAATGAATTTAGAAATAATGTGAACATATGAATTGAATTGAATTGAGGCGGTTAAAGCCGGTGAGCTACCACTTAGGCTGTGGCCAACTACGGGGCATGACATGCTATAGATGACATGCAATGTTGGTTTATTAATCTAGCGCATTGACTCATTCAGATATGACAACATAAAATCAATGTATATGGTCCATGGTTGTACGAGGTTGAGTTTTTGGACCAAACTGAAAAAGTTAATCAATAAAAAGTGACTAGATTTTGTGCCCTTAATTTGTGGTATCAATAGATGGAGCATTAGGAGATAGAACGATATAGCCGTATACTCAGGAGAGCAGTTCACCAGATTGCAGTGAGAACAAACACCAGACCCAGTAGGGTGGCGGGGATGGTAAAGGCCAGATTCTAGGCCAGATTTTAGCTTGCAGTCACTGTGATCAGCTTCGAGTGTTCTTTTGCCAATGCTGGAGCTATATATTGCTGCGGCACAGGTACTGAGGGACACTGATGATGATTAAAAGTAAATAAAGAGCCTAAATTTTGAAACTAAACTTTCAAACTGAACCGAATTACATGAAATTATAATACTTAAGTAAAAAAAGATGTCTTAAAATGTGTCAAAGGTAACATACTGAGGTCTATTAGCCCCCCTAAAAACTTTTTGGCTTTTTAAAATTTGGTGAAAAGGTCAATCTCAATCTTAATTAATCCTGAAGTGCAAATTACAAAATGGACTTTGATGTGGTATATTCATCTTTGTCTTTTTTGGGATGTGTACACTTTCATATTTAAAAACAAAAAAAGTTTAAGTTAGGTAAGTTGGGTAGTGCAAGTATTTTTTATATGAGGGTATCCCTTAGTATCCCTTCCCTTAATATATATAGTTTGTGTCACGATCTTTCGATCGTGATAAATTAACTAAAACATCTGATGAACTAAGGTTAATTAACCGGTGAGTCTGATTGTTCCGTCAGGCCTACGGAAGCTATAGGGCTCAGATACATGCTTATACGATCTTATAAAGAGAGGTCTGTTAAAGAGGGCACCTTTCTTTCAGGCTTGCCTTCTCTCTATAACAGGCAGCATATATGCACGTCCATTCTCTGTATCTGAGAACTAGATTTGAGAATTGCTATCAATAATAGGCATACGTTTGTAGTGAATCGATCACTCTGTATTGGACGCTTTTACTATTAGGTCGATCTTGCTTATCGAAGGACTTAGTGTTTCTCTTATTCATAATCCATAACAATCATTCCGCCTTTTAAGCTTGTACATCCTACACAATCCACACCTTTCACCGATCCCAGCCACCTACACCGGTAATCGAAGAACCACCATTGGTATGGCCGCACCACATGATACGAAGGGCGGGAAAAATATAAGAAGAGTGGGAAAAAAGGAATGATAGATCGAATCGATTGAAACAGCGCAGTCGTCACTTCATGTCATGGAGCAATCAACAGTTTATTCTACCTGGCCACGCAAAACGGCTTCCTTCTTTCTCTTAAAGTCTTCAACGAGGGCGGGTACGTCCACCTCCTCTTCACTCAACCAAAGAAAAGTGCCATCGGAGAAGGAAACACGGTAGAAGGTCTTTCCTTCCTTCTCTTGACTTGCTTGAATTCCAACGGGCATTGCTTTCTGTTTTCCCTTTCTTTTCTTCGAATTCGATCTCGGTGCCTCTTTTCGCTCTTTTTGACTAGTATCCGATTCCTCACTGTTCTCCTGTTCACCCCCTTTCTCTTCCTCCTCAGAAGAAGTCTCAGACTCGAACTCTGACTCTTCCTCATCAATTGGAAACAATTTTGTCTTGCGGCGCTGACGTGGACCTACCTGCCACCAAGGGCACGGATCACTGGCCTCTGCATCTGTCTTATCAAACGCATGCGTTCCCTCTTCTCTCTGCCTCTCCTTCTCTTCGTCTCTCGTTCCACTCTCTCCTTCTGTTCTTGATATCTTCTCTTTCTCTTCAACCTCTGTTTCTTTTCTTTCTGCTCTGACGTTCTCTCTCTTCTTCTAAAGTGCCAACCTGTCTGTGCTTACAGAGACTCTCTCTTTTCCTCCCATTCGTCTGATCACCGTGTTGTATGTCCATTCTTTTGGGTTGGCAACAACTTTGTACACCCCCTCATGGGTCGCCTCCAGTTTTTCTGCATTCCTCCCTGTCAACGGGTTCTCCGGTTTGCAGAGAAAAACCTGATCATCCACTCTGAATCTCGGTTACGTTGGTGGAGGATTCCTTTCCTCCCTCTCCTGTCTCGATCTTTCTATCCTCTGCTGTGCTGCATCGACCAGTTGCAGTCTGTTCTGTCGGATGACGCTCTAGTAGTCATTGTAGGCAATGAGAGGGGACCGTGCGTCTAGGGAAACAGGTTCAACTCGCAACAAATGGGTCAGCTCATCCCTATACGTCAGCTAAAAAGGAGTGAGACGGGTTTCGGCATGAGGGGTGGTGCGGTAAGAGAAATTGAATGGCTGGAGGTAAAAGTCCCAGTCAAGGGAATTCTCTACCTTCAGCTGCTTTCTAACCCCCAGGGCCTGCTCCCAGGTCTGATTGTAACACTCAGTCAGACCGTTGCACTGAGGGTGGTATCCTGAGGTCAGTTTGTGGTTGACCTTCAGAATGTGCAACATCTCAGACACTAACTCACTCCAGAAGTTCGTCCTCCTGTCAGAGAGAAGGACCTCAAACGGCCCATACTGACAGAAAATTTCATCCATCAAAATCTGTGCCACGACTTTTACTGTCATCTCAGGACGGGCAAAGGTTTCGACGTTCTTGAAAAAATGATCTGTCATAACAAGGACAAATCGGTTTCCCCTGCGGGAGGTTGGGAAAGGACCAGACACGTCAATTCCTAAGGTGTGGTAGATATGCCACAGACGGGGAGGCACTAGGACTGTCTGTGAGTTTCTGGTAGGAAGACGCTTGGCTCGCTCCTGACACTCTCGACAGGAAGCAACCCACTCCCTCGTATCAGCCCACAATCGAAGCCACCAAAAATGCAGCAACGTTTTGTTTGCTAACCGATGCTGCCCTGCATGACCTCCCAAACTGTGATTATGCCCCATCATGAGCACAGTCGACTGATACGCCCTAGGCACAACGAGTTGCTCTCTTTTCTCTACTCCCTCCCTCTCTACTGGGCTGTAATTCCTCTCGGCGGCACTCAATACCCTGCTCGTATAGGCAATCACCATCTCCTTTCCGTTGACTTTTTGTGTGAAAAGACCTCCTACAGAGAACTTGCACATGTCTGGCTTGACGGTGAAAGGGCGGCTCATGTCTGGAAAGGCAAGGATAGGGGGGGTAGTGAGGCGTCTCTTTAATTCGGTAAAGATTGCCTCTGCCTCCTTCCCCCACTAGAAGGGAAGGGGACGGCCTTCCTTGTCAGTTGGTTTTAGCAGCTCATGAAGGGGATACGTCAACCTCGCAAAGCCTGCAACGAAATAGCGGTAATACGAGCAGAGATAAAAGAAGGAGCGCAGCTCTTTTTAGTCTTTTGGGGACCTCTACTCCAATACCTTCTTCATATTCTTTCGACTCAGCCTGATCCCCCTAAATGAGACTGAATGTTCCAAATACTCCACCTCTCTCAATGCAATCTGCACTTTCTCCAATTTTAGCTTGAGGTTTGCCTGCCTCACCAATCCCAAAACCTCCCTCAAATCCCTCAAATGCTCTTCATGCGAACGGGAGAAAACAATGATGTCATCGATGTAGACGAGGGCGATGTCTTTCATCAAACCTACGAGAAGCAGCGTCATCATATGCTAGAAGATGCTCGGTGCGTTCATGAGCCCAAACGGCATGCGTGTGAACTCATACAGACCGAAAGGAGTCATAAAAGCAGTTTTCTCTACGTCTGCTTCATGCATCTTCAGCTGGAAGAAGCCGGAGGTGTAATTGAGAACGGAAAACACCTGTGCTCCTGCAAGATGGTCGAGGGTCTCTTGGATGCGGGGGAGGGGGAACAAGTCACGTTTGGTTGCCTGATTCAGCTTGTAGAAGTCGAGGCAGAAACAGGTGGTGCCCTAGGGTATGACACCTAAAAAAGAAATAAATATAATTTAATTACAAACCCTAGGGGTATGTGTCACTCTGATTAGCTATAACTCTAAAAAGTAGTTTTTTAAGGTTTTTAGGATGAACTGACCTTATTCCTACGATAACACAACTTTTCAAATTAAATCTTATGACTTTTTATATATAGGAAAGTCAATTCACCCTCTGAGGTTCGCAAACGCTCATGACGTCGGTTTGTAAACCTAATCCCCCAACCTGACCAAACCTGTCTAAACCTGTCTAAACCTGGTTCTAAATGGCTTTTACATGAACACAGAGAAGATGCAAAGCAAACACAACCTGGCATTTTACCAGGAAACATCAAACAAACCGATCATTCAACGAATGTAGGATAAAGTTAAAAACATAAAAGCTGCTTTCATTCTTTCATACTTCAACAGACTTCTGAGTCACTTCTCCAGAGGTGTAATTTCCTTTTCAAACGTCCGGTCAACTTGCTCCAATTCTCTATCTTCAATTCGTAAGCCGCCATCAATGTTTAGTGCAGTAGGTTTCCAAATTCCTTAATCATGTGTATGGTTTCCACAGAGAGGCGATCAAGCAAACAAAGATCGTGCCATATCGTACCAGGAAAGAAGAGAGGGGAAAAGGGAGGGAGGCAGGATAAGGAGAATGCAGCGGTTACTGTGAATACTGATGCAAGCGAAGCTGTATCCCCTTCCTAAAATGCTCATGCACAGAGTGTCACAGACGTGGTCTTACTGGCAAAAACATATAAAATATGCTTTTAACAGATCATTCACATACAGATTTCAGAAGTTTGACCAGGTTTGGATAGGTTTGAAGAGGTTTAGAAGGTTTGAGTCTGCTGTGACCATGGTTTCCAAACCAATTCTAAACCTGACGTAGCGAATGGGTTTTAAACTCATCAAAACCTATCCTAACTTACCCTAACCTCAGCTACTTGACCCTATTTTAGCGTTTTTTAAGCTTTTCTAGAAAATTGAGCTCCAGAAATCTCTTTTAAAACATCAAAAATTTAAGTTTTTATTGAAAAACCTAACTTCAAACCTAGGGTACCCTCACAAAGTGTTAGACCCTAGGTGGTGCCATCAGGCTTCTTCACAAGGACTGCGGGCACAGCCCATGGAGAGCTGGACTTGCGGATGATACCCCCCTCTTCCATTGCCTCAATCTCTTTCTTCACATGGTCGCGTTGGTGGTAGGGCACTCTGTCTTGATTCTATGTGATGGGAGAGGCATCGCCTGTGGGGATTCGGACTTCGTACGGCTACCCATTCAGTCACAATTCTCCGATATCAAAGCGGGAGCGAGATCAGAGGTCACTATGCTCTCGGAAGAGGGATTCGTACTTCCCTCTAACCTCAGGCGGGATGTGCAAGAGATCAACTTTCGGAAGCGAAGGAGGCGGCGGGGGATTCTGCAGTGGGGTAGATGTCGTCATATTGGCTGTGACGGCTGTGACTGAGGCAACGCGGCTGGCTAGCTCGGTAAAAGTAAGGAGGGACTCTGCACCCAACCGAAAATCCTGCTGTGAGACGTTCAGAACTTCGATGGTGGCAACGCCGGCCCTCACTATGACTATCTGGTCTGAGACTGTAAGGCCTGGGTGCGCTCAGGGAACATTTTGACGCAAAATAACTGTTTTTTCGTCTCCTACTCCATCTACATCCACCTAGAGAAGCGCACGGGAACGCTTTGTGACTTTTGTGCGGCGGAGGGGAGCCATATGCATCGGCTTCCGTCCGTCATCGTACCAACAATGAAAAACATGAAGATCAGCAACAACCAACCTGTCCTCTCTGTAGTGGTATTGCACGACTGGGTCTTTGAGCTACAGAAAATCCTGCCCAAGGACCAGGTCGTACCCCGTGTTGGCTGTGATGAGGAGAGTGTGCAGGAATTTCTTCTCTGGGTTGTTGGGGTGGGAGAATGAGATCGTGGTCTCCCCCAGCACCTTCAATCCACTCCCTCCAGCCGCCGACAGCGCCAGGCTAGCCGGAACCACTGGGCTGTCTGCATGCAAAGTTAGTGACACATCTATGAATGAGACCTCTGCATCTAAATCAAGCACTCCTGTCGCCTTATGTCTATTTCCAACCACAGAGCTTACTTTCGACTGACTACCGACCTTAATGGAAGCATTCTATGCCCACATGCTTCTTGGTTTCGTTTTTTCTTTTTTGGGCATTCATACCGGTAAGGGAGATGGAAGCACAGGCTGCCTACACGCTTCTTCAAAAGCAAATCTTTTCCTTGCACTGTTGTCCTCTCTCGAAAAGCAGCCTTTCCTTTTTATAATTTCATAAAGTGGAGCATAGAGATACACAGAGAGAGGACGAGGCGACTGAGGTTGGGTGGTAGGGACTGCTTCTACTGTGTCCTTCCACCCCATTTGTTTCCCGAGTACCGCAGTTCTGGACAGTTCGCGACGAAGTGTGATGGCGACTTGCAGTAGTGGCATGGTGGTACTCGTTGCCTAAACGGTGGAGCATGCCCATTCTGTCCATACCCGAAGTGACTGTTGTTGAAACCGTTGTGGCCTCCTCTGCCTCTGTACATACCCCTTGGCATTCCTCCTCGTCCTCTGTATCCACCTCTCTATCCTGAGCTTACATTTTGGCCAGGTGTGAAGCCGTATGCGACTTGAGGAGACGGCCGATTGCCATAGACGGCATAGCCGCCCCGACCCCCTCGTGGCATCGAATTGCCCCTGCCGCGGCCGCGAGTGTGCAAAGCCGCTATGCTGGCCTCAACGCGCTCAAGCCTGTCTGTCAACTTCTCCCATCGTTCAAGATCAGACGCTGATTGCATACTCTGGACGGCAACGAGTTTCAAAATTGGCTTTGGCTTTCTTCTGCAGCTTGGCATGGAGACGCTCGGTTCTCTTTACCAAGTCATTCCATTCAGAGAAAGTGGGTTCAATTTCCAGGGCTTCCCGCATTTTGAGATAGAGGGCGTTGATGAATGGCGTGATACGATGGTTGCGAATGGCGTTTGGGTTAGTGGCCATGAAGGTATCGATGAATCGGTTAACGAACGGTTGGAATACGTCTACGACACTCAGTTTCACGTCTGCCATCGTATACACCGCATACTTTTCTTCCATGCCTCCCCCACCATAGGTATCGAGGAACTATACGTCTACTTCATCGATGGTGGAGCATGACATTGTTCCCCTCTTCTCGTTCCACTGCTGCACCAGGTCGGTGTCAACAAAGTGCATACCAAGTAACAGTTTGTATTTGTTGACGTTAAGGTTGCCGGCTTTCACTTTTTCATGGAATTGGCTGAACCAAGTCCTTCCATTCTTTTTTTTAGGGTCAAATACCCTCGTAAATACCTCTACGACTCTCTTCACCTCTGCCAGCCCCTTCAGTTTGTCCACATCAATTGCCATGTTTGGTCTTTACCCTGCCTGTATCGATTCCTCTGAGTCAGTCTGTTGTTCAGATGCTGAGCGGTGCGTGACTGCTGGGCTTTCGGTAACAATCTCCCCTTCCTCCGTGAAGAAGGTGCGACCTCCTTGAATCTAACTACCACTTGAAAGTTCAAACCGCATTTTTGGATAAGCTTGAAAGTTCACACCGCAGGCGTGGAATCCGATCATTTATGGTATTTTAAAAGCCAAAGCCATATATCTGGACGGTGTCTTGACCATGTACGCCACAAGGGCAGATGGTCTCTTAAAGAACGATGCCGCAGATGGAGATTATCTTGATTATATTTTTTTAAGTGGCACTTAGGTTCAGGGAGGTTGAGGGTGCCTACGGAGGAAGGAGGAAGAGTGTCGATATTCTCCAACCAGGGGTGGATGGAAGGAATCGAAGGGGAACTCTGGCTTTTTCTTTACAGATAGAAGGTTCCTCTTCTCATGATTCCGGTCTGTATTCTGTTAACTAGACCGGGAACCCGAAAGCTCTGCTAACCTGGTCCACTGTTCCATCAGGCCTACGGAAGCTATAGGGCTCAGATACATACTTATACGATCTTACACATAGAGGTTTATTAGAGAGGGCACCTTTCCTTCAGGCTTGCCTTCTTTTTATAACAGGCAGTATGTATGCATGTCTATTCTCTGTATCTAAGAATTGCTGTCAATAATAGAAGGGAAAATTTTTTAAAACGGTCTCCAACACCCAAACGGTCTCCAAAACAACCCTATCCTGCAAGCATTTTTAGACAATAAACAGTGGTTAAAAATGAAAAACAAAGAGTTTTAAGCATTCTGCGAATGCGTTTTTTTGTGAATTATAGTCAGTAAGTGATAAAAAAAAATGTATTGCATCTGAGTGGTACGTGACTGTGTGCAAGCCTGAGAGTCGCGTCCATGCACGCTCCCCAAATATGATAGTCGCGGCGGCCACGTGCATGCTGCAAGCTTTTGTGCATGTACGTGAGGGGATTCAAAATCGGATCGGACTCTGATTTTGACACACGCGTGCAGTAGAATTGAAGGGCTATGCAATATGAGCTCTGATTTGATAAAGGTAAGCTATAGTCACACTACTCATTTGAAGTGTTTACTGTTCACTCTAGCTGTTCACTGCTCATGTTTCCAAATGTTCTTAGATCAAGTTGCACTTTCAAATTGTCAAAGTCAGGGCTGCTCTACACTTCGCATTGGAAGCAGACTTTGGGCCGGTGGAACCTCAGCCATCTCTTTTCTTTCAGGCATAGGTTTATTTCCCCATCTCGTTCTGTGAAGTAGGTGAGGTAGGTAAAATTGGATAGGGTCCTCTTGCTTCCAATCTTTAGTCGACGTCTTATTCTGCTTCGTGCCCCAATGCAAGCTTTCGAGCTCTTGCTTGTCTCGCTGAGGGAACGGGGGCTGTCTTCATCTTCCTTCTGGTGAGTTTGAGGTTCCATCTCCTCTCAGATGTGAGCAAGTCGTACCACTCGTTGCATCATATCAGGTACTGGCCCACCTTTGCCTAAACTCTCACACTTCCTTATCTGCTTGGTATTTATCTGCAGGCAGGATTTGGGACTCCCACAGGGCTGTCTTAGGGAGCCAGAGGGGCTTTTGCATGCTCTCCAGTGAGTTGATCCATTTGACTGCTTCCTAGACTGCTTTAATGCTTACAGGCCGTTACATCATGTCGGAGCATAATGCCTCATAGACCCTCACCTGGAACTTCATTCTTTTCTTACTCTATGCCTATATGCAGGATCTAGGACTCGTTCTTGCCTTTGCTCAGGAGTTGAAGTTGCTTTCGTCCTTTTTCTGGTGAGTGTTCATTTCCGTTTCTCTGTGTGGGTCAGCACATGATGCACTGTCGAGCAGATGTTCGCTTTCAACCGTCCTTTCTGGCTTTGTTGCCTCTCGGGGATGTGATTGAATGCAGGTTACGTTGTTTTTAAGGACGCTCGATCAGGAACGGTGCTTGAGGACCTGTGCAATAGCTGTCTCTCGAGTCAGTCGTTGCGGTTTGTTTTCATTTGGTCTGTGTCAGTCACGTCGTTTTACACTCATGCCTGCCAATCAAAAACAGTCGAGGGCAACATGGAGGCATGATTTAGAAAGAGAGGAGAGTGAATTTGCAACTTGGGGAGAGCCAACGGGAGGAGAGGGGGGGTTGGCTCCCCCCGCTCCCTGTTTGTCTCCCTTTCACTGCATGCATATCTGTGTTTGAGTCTTTTCTCTGTACTCGAGACGACCTGGCCCCTATCCTGGCACCTGCCCCAGCTTTCTCCGGCCCCAACGCTAGCCCCAACGTCTGGATGCCCGCGAAGCAGAAAGGGGGCGAGGAATAAGGAGGAGCGGGCGGATTAAGGGGGTAAGCAGGCCGAAGCGCTGGTCTGGGGCGACGTCCATCGACGGAGGCTGGGGAAAAGACGTGGGCAAGGGCGGCGGCCGGACCCGGGGGTCGGGCCCGGGGCTGGGACCGGGGCCAGCGGCATCACAGAGAACTCCGAGCGAACAGGGCGGGGCCAACTGGAGCGAGCGGTGAAACGTTTGGGTCTAGTAAATATCTGCGACTGGTAAAGGAAGCCGGGGTCGGGGCCGGGGCCGGCGGTGCACCACAAGGGGACAAGGCGGGGCCCGAGGCCGGGGCCGGGGCCGACAGCGTCACAAGTGGGCCGGGGTGGGCGGCAAAGGAGCAGAGAATCTGGTGGGAGGCTGGTGGGGGAGAACAGTGAGGAGTTAAG
>JAHBMJ010000772.1:0-17500 GCA_018398765.1 Chromera velia | reverse complement strand
TGTTTTCATTTCTTTAACTGTTTTCATTTATTTAAAGCAAATTTCAAACATGAATTAGACCAAATTTAAGAATCAGTTATAGTATTATAAATTTTCCGTATCTTATTCATATATATGTACATACATGAATGTATAGTTATATTATAATATATATCATCCTAGGTATTATCATTATTAATTCTGCTATACATTCTGATAGTTGGGCTTATTATAAATGCAGTTTAAACAACAAAACAATGTTTAATATTATTAGAAATTATTTTAAAATGTTCTAGAAAATATGTAGATACTTTATAATTTTGAAGACCGTTTGGGTGTTGGAGACCATTTTAAAAAATTTTTCCTTATAGGCACACGTCTGTATTGAATCGATCACTCTGTATTGGACGCTTTTACTATTAGGTCGATCTTGCTTATCGAAAGACTTAGTGTTTTTCTTATTCATGATCCATAACACTGATATATGTTTTCAAAGCAATATTAATTATGGATTCGGAAAAAAAACTTTGAAATATAGTGGGTATATGTACCTGATTTTTTTTATGAAAATTAATTTTAACGTGCATAGTCTTTGTCCAGTAAGCCTTTAGTCTAATACTTAGTCACCTAGTTAGTCACTTAGTGATCACTATTCTTTTAGTGAAATTAGAGATTGATTGGTTAGTAGAGAGAGAGAACAAGATTAGGAGATAGAATCAAGGAGGCTACAGGGGAATGCAGGTAGTGTTGCATTACTCAGTATTGCATAAAGATCACAGCGGGCTAGAATGAAGGTGGGATGATCAATTCATATGATCATAGAGTCAGAAGGTCTGGTGAAGAGTATATACAGAGAGAATTGTGTCTCTACTCTCTTATTTTCACAACATCCTGTTCCCATCCTGTTCTCAGTTGATCATTTCCTCACCGCACTGCTTATAACACATGCACATAACAGTGTGTACAAATGTTATAAAATATGGTTTGCATAAATGCACGTATCCCCTAATATATACAGAGATACAGTGCGGCGGCGCGGCGGGGCGCGATGCCCATCGCCTCGGTCCATCCGACTGGACCCAAGCCATATTTCACTTACCCCCTCATTCGAACACACTGAGCCTTACTCTGCTCCTTTGTGTTTCTTTGACGTTTCTTTCTTCTTTTGTTTTCTATCCCCGACTTACTTTGAAGTCAGTTTGACCTGCTAATTGACTGTCAGCAATCTTTTGTGCTTTCAACATTCACACTCATCCACACCAATTGTTTCATCCTGTTTCACATCTCAAGCTTGACACACGCTTCGACACACAGAAGAAACTCATTACGTACCTTGAAGTTCATCAACTGTGTCTTCTCATTCATTCCTGCTATGTATACACCCGACAGACCTCGGATCGATGTCTGTACTCAGTCATAACATTGTGTCTTCACCCCAATCTCCATCATCCTTCCCTAGCCATTCTCCCACAGATTTGCTCGTGGATGCACAGCGCTTAACTGACCGAGAGTCTCTCTCAGTCGTTCGGGTTGTACTGCCCAGAAGTCCTCTTCATCCACTCCTTCCATCCCAAAGAATACATCTAGGGGATCCACCGTCTTTCGGCGGGTGTCTGCTGTGGCTCTGGCTTGGAAGATCAGATCGTCTTGCATCTTTCCTCTGGACATGATTTGCTCAGCCTCCTTTTCCATCTGTTTCTCTTCTTGTTTGCCAGACATAGTTTGTACTGGCATGTCGCAGAGCGTGTGTACTCTCGCACACCCCCTCGCCCAAGACACGGCAGCACTGACTGTTGCTATGTCTGGTTCCAGATATGACCGTGGCGTCTCAGTCTGGGAGACCTTTGACAGGCTGCCGTTTTTCTAATCTATCTGCCCCCTCTCTTTTGTTGCGTGTATCAACGAAGTCTGACACACACTGCACACCCCTTCCAACGTCGTTAGTGGGGCCTGAAAAGAATCTTTTGGCTCTGGTTGGGGCTTCGTTTTTCCTGCTCTGCCTATCTGTCTCTTCATTCGCCTCTTCTTCTTTTTCTTTCTTGGTTCTCCTTGCACTTGTCCTGCCTCTCCCAGAGTTGTGCTCTCTGCCTTTTCTAGGGCTTTTCGGAGCGCATCTGTCTTTGTGATCTCTCTGCGCACTGGTCGTGCCTTTTTGTATCTGTCTGACTCTGCCTGACTTTTCTGGAGCTCATCGATCTCCCTTGGTCAGCCGTATACTCCATGTGCTTCTTGTATGCAATTTTGCACTCTGAGGCCTATATCTGGAGCTCATCGATCTCTCTGGGCCTTTCTTGCACCTCCTGGAGTTTGCCTGTCTGTGACGCCTTTCTGTGCGTGCGCTGTTGCACTACTTTGCTCTCAGGCTCTTCTTGGCCTCTCGCGAGCTTCTCGTCCTCTCTACACTCTTTGCTCACCGTCTCGCTTCCAGGTAGTTTATGGCCTCTCTGAAGCATTGCCGTCTCCTTCGGCTTCCTGCTATCATTCTGACTCTTACTGTCTCTACCAAGCTGTATGGCTTCTCGCTGCATTGTGTGGCCTTGCTGGTATGTGCTCACTTTGGTGTTTACATCAAAAGTGACAAGTGATAAAGATTCCGTCATACTTTCAGGTTCATAGGAGAGGCCGTCTGTCTTGGCTTTAACTAGAGATATATGCTATGATGGATCGATCAGTTTCTGTATGCATTGCTATGCATTGCTACATTGTAATACTATATCTCTGTGCATCACGCCTCTCTATGCACGCGCAGCCCACTGCCAACGGCCCCGGAAAGCAGCCCAGGGAAAAATCCTAACAATCATCCCCTGACACGAGAGCTATCATGAGAGTCACTCTTTCACTTTCCTCTGCACGCCTTCACAAAATCTAGAACCTTTCTATCTCTTTTCATCTGCTTCTGTACAAACTTAGGAGCTTGACTTCCTCTGTCCCTCTCCGTCTTGTACTTTGTATGTCTGTCTGCTCTCTGTCTGTCTGTCTGTACCCACAGCACCTTTGCCTTTAAGGCTCTCAGCTCTTGACGTGCATACGCCAACAGACCATCCATGCGAGGCTCCCGTCTGGACTGTCCACTTTCTGACTGCTCCATTAGAGGAGCGCTGTCAGTGTAAACCTCAACCTCCAGAGGCTTTATCCAGAGAGCCTCAACAAGTCGCTTTCATTGGAACGACTGCTTCATGCCATCTATAAGCGCATACAACTCTGCAGAGGTGGAAAAAATCAGTTTTCCTTTGATTCTCTTGCTCTTCTATGCCATGAGATTCGAGAACCTCATGTTTGCGATGCTTTCCTTCTTGTTAACCAGATATGCTTCAAACCCCCCTCTCCCTTCACAGCAAGAAAGAGAATACGCTACATCAACAAAGAGAGCAAGCTTCGGATTATCCACTCCGTGAACTGCAGGCAGTCACCCTTCTCAGGCGCGCGAATCAATGCAAGTAAAGCAGCCACAAGCTTTGAACCAGAAGGGCGAGAATTGTAACGAGAGAGCTCACTGAACAGATATACAAGATCGGCAGTCGTGCGACAAACCCAACTAAGCATACCCATCACTTTCTGCATGACACTCATAAGAGATTCATCCTAGGATTCGTCTGTCTCCTCTTCTATTGATGACTCAATGAGTTCAAGAGACAAAGACTTACGGGAAAGGTCTTCCTTTTGCACAGGGATTGATTCAAAATAAGCTTTCTGCGAGAGAGCAAAGCCTTCTTCTGTTCTCTTCACCTCCATCCCTATGTAACCCATCTCACCCCCACACTCAAGAATCTTAGGCTCATCCATTTCAAAACGCTTGCGCAGAGGCTCGAGATCACGCACGGGATCATCAGAGAACACAAGCAAAAATTAAAATCATCGACATGAACAGCCATCACAGCTTTCACACTTCCTGCCTCCTTCTTCACAAATACGCTTTCAGTCACTTCTTTCCATCCACACTCTCCGGCAATCCGTTTGAAGTGCTGACCATAGAGGTGAGGCGTATCTTTCAGACCGTACATCGCACGCAGCAATTGACTCACCTCACCAGACGTGAACCCTTCGGGTGACCCCTCAGGAACTTGGCCTGGTAGCTGCACAAACACATCATCGGAAATCGGTGCAGTTAAAAATGCTGTGCGAACGTCCGACTTTCCTACCTTCCATCCTTTGCTCGAAGTAAACACAAAACAGATAAGCAACGCCCACCAGGCTGCCATCCCACTGTAGGTTTCAATGTTCTTTCTGTCATCCTGGAAGCCCTTACACACCAATCTGGCCTTGGGGACTCTCTCTCCACCTTTCATCTTCCAGGTTAAAACCCACCGCGTCTTTATCACCCGTCTCCTTGCGGGTACTCGCACACCCCCCACCTTGAGGACGTCATTTTAGACCTCATTTCTCTGAAAACTCTTCAGTTCCTCTCTCATGGCTCCATCGTGACTTCCATTTCTTACTTCGTCTTTCGTTGCCATGATATGTCCTTTTCGGGGATTCACATATGCTATCATAGGGGTGTATGACACCGAGGGGGGGGTGGTGTACAGCGCTACGAGAGCTGAGGGTGGATGCCCCCCCCCGGTGTGATTCAGAATGAGGTTATCTAAAAACGCTGGACTATGGATGGCGAGGGGGTGTGAGGCATAATGGTGGACAAAAAAACTCCTAACTTCTCAGCTAGGGAGGTGAAATTAATTTTGAACGTTGAGAATAGGTTGTGCAGTTTGAGTTCCAAAGATGGTCCGTATAATTTTGAGAGACTTTCTCCAGTTTGCACTCATAAAACATGTTATGAAGCATCGTTACATGCATGGGCCTCTAAAAAAAAAATGTATGCATGCATGCATACATTAAAAAGCTGAATGTCAGCCTTGGTGGGCAACTCCACATGGATACCGGGGGAGGGTATCCCTTCTCGCACGGGCCGGTAGTAGCAGATGCTGGGGGGAGCGGTGTCCAGCGCATCGGACGCGAAGTGCCCAATGCCCGTCCCACCATCCACAGACATAACGGAGCAAGCTTGGATGCCCCCCCCCCCCCNGCCCCCCCCCCCCCGGTGTCCTAATAGGAGGATACATCCCTATGTGCTATCATGACGTCAATGACTTTTTTATCAACCGACAGATGCGTGACTCTCTTTTCCTTTTCCTTCTTTTCCTTCTCCCTCTTCCTCCCATTGTCCTATGCCTCTTGCACTCCTTCATCTTCTTGTACTACCTGCACTCCCTTCTCTTCTCTGCTGCTGGTTGGCCCACTCTTGCGAGCAAGCAGGCCGGCTACAGCGGTTCCGCTATCAGACTTTAGAAGATTCGCCCTAAAGAGAGAATCATCATCAGGGATGTCTGGCAGAACAATCTCTTCCTCCCTCTCTGTCTCTTCAGACTCAGCAGCTGGTACAGCGTCCCACCCCGACTGCTTTGCCTCTTCCCGCCTACTCTCCACCCCCTACTGCTGGGCTCATGCTTCCAGTTGGCCGGCTGGAAGACGCAAACCTGCAGCACCATGAGAGGGAAGAGAAAACGGTGCAGAAACACTTGCTGGCTGACTTCCTACGACGTGCTCCAACTGATGGACAGCCGCAGCGGAAACACCATCGAAGAAAGTTGCCTGCGCACGAGAAGAAGAGAGGACAGCAACAGGGTCAGCACCCCCCATCGCATTGGCATCGACCTCTCCATTATCATCGAAAGAGAAGTCGGAAAAACGATCCACATCATCGTCAGGTGCAGCTGCCACATCCTCGAACTCTGCAAGGTCAGGGGAAGCACTCAACCCATACCATTTAATCAAAGAAACACCACTCGGATGCACATGCAAAGGCTTCTACCCACGTCCATTCTCTGTCTTCACAATCACCATCACGCAAGACTCACTCTCGACACCACAAAAAATTGGTTCCTTCCCACGAACAGGCAAGCCAGACGAGGGGAGGGGACGTCGAGGGTCAGTCATCACAACACAATCACCAACAGAGATGGGAGAAATGGAACGGGCAGCCTCAGAACCAAACACAAAAGAGTCAGGTGACATACCAGTCGCATTGCACACACACTCATTCAATGCATCGATCACACCATTGAAGAGCCATTTACCACAGTACCGAGGCAGATCCAAATCTGAAAGCAATTTCCAAAGGAGACACTTGATCATGCAATTCATTCTCTCTGCCTTCCCTTGTAGCTGCAGTGTATATACAGGGCCTTTCTGATGAACGATGGTCTCCTGGTCATATACATACTCATACTGGCCTTTCTTTTCCCCAATGAATTCTTTTCCGTTATCTGTGCAGACAATCTGGGGCTTTGCTTTTATTTTCAATTTCTCAGCCAGTCTCTCCCACTTCCGACACCAAGCAGTCAGATGATGGGCAGCCTTTCCTTTTGAGGGAAGAATCATTCCAGATACACGGCGAGATGCAGAATCGACAATCACAGAGGCAGGCTTACCACCAGGTAAGAAAAGTACATCATGAATGATGCGATCATTAAATTCTTCCTTTGCCATGCCTTCTTTACTCTTCTGAGGAATTCTCTTCATCAGTGCATTCACTTCTCTGCATTAACGGCATACATATCTAATCTTATCGCATATTTTCGTACTCACACAAGACGCCAGACCTTTCTCCTTCAAAGTCGTATACAGACGAGTGCCAGTCGAGTGCCCAAAACGCTTGTGCCACATCAAAACTTCTCGTAAACTCATCTGACCTGAAGAAGGGAACTGAAGGCACCGCGATCTCTATGATCCCAGCTGGACCTCGGGTGTGGCAGGCGCTCCTGCTGCTCTCCCTCCTTCAAACTATCTTTCTGTAAAGAGGACGAGCCCCCATGCAATGCAGATGTATCTGTCTGACTGCTGGCATCCACATTCAAGAGCACACGAAAGGAGCCATTCCTCTCATTCACACTTTGCAAAGCCGCACGCCCATACACATTTAAAACAAGAACACCCTCTCGCTTATGCACATGTGCATGGAACATGCCTCCCCCTTTTTGGGGGAGTTCAACCAAAAACGGCTGACACACTTTCTGGAGACGCAAACCATTCACAGACAAAAGAGAAAGGGGAACCGACTGAGAAAACGATCTGTCAAGATGTGTCGTCTCCTCACCGCCATCGACCGTCTCTACTCCGGGGAGCTCCACGGTGACATCCTTGGAGGAACGAGAGATGCCTCCCTCAACCCCCACAAACTCCCTCTCTTCCTCTCTCACCTCCACAACACAAGATGAGACATCTCGTCCAAAGAAATGTCTGCTTGCACCTGAGTCCACTACAAGTACCTTGTAGAAGTTTCTGCTTGCCCTCAATGCGTACTCCATCTCTTCTCCTTCATGTGCCAACGGCCCGAAGCGGTTACTCACGGCAACGGCCAGAAAAAAAACCGTGGCACCTCTATACCCCGAGTGTGGTCACTTTTGACCCTGCTGGCCGGAGCCAGACGAGCCAGAAAACTGGGATCCTGAGCCCGAAGACTGCTGCTGCTGCTGCTGCTGCTGGGGAGGAGGGCTAGGAGGAGGGGAACCAGACTGTCCAGGAGGAGGGACTCTGGGCTTCCCTGCCGCCTTGTCTCTGCACTTGTTCATGAAGTGCCCCCTTCGCTAACACCAGTGGCATCTGGGTCTGCGGTCTCTGTTCTCTTTTGCGCGGTTTGCTTTCTCCCTCGGCTTCTCCTTGGTTGGGCCCTTCCTCTCGAAAGAGGCATACCAGACCATCCACTCCTCAATGACCTCCCACAAGATCTGAGTGAGGTCTGCCACCTTCATATGAGGGTGCTGCTTCTTGATGTCGGACAGAAGACCTCTCTATTGATCAGGCATGAGTGCCTGGATCACAATCTCCTTCTTCTCCTTCACAGTTACCTCTATGTCGATCTCCCCAGCGTCCATTATCAGACGATCGAGATGGTCATCGATCTTCGACCACAAGAGCTCGGTGTTCTTGGGATAGATTACTCTCCTTTTTCCATCCTTCTTCTAGATGTCCCAGGGAAAGTGGCGGACGCGTTCTCTGATTGCCAGTTATTGGGCAAACAGAGCGGACTCGTACTTCTCAAGCAGCTTGTCGACAACTTGCTCGACAGGGATCTTCTTTCCCTTCCTCAGAAACCGGACATCGGCTTTGAACTGCCGATTGCCGTTGGCGACGTGGTTGAGGGCGAAAATGATGTTGTCACGCCATTCCTGATCCAGCGAGTCGAAGTTGCTCCGCTTGAGGTGTACACGGGTGTACGGGGCTCAAAGATCTGCGAACTCCTGAATGTGCTGCTTCCCCTCAAACTTGGGGACAGCAGCCATGTCCACTTTCTTTCCACACCCAGACCTGCGGGAACGATGGCGACGTCGGCGTCTGGAGTGACTCGAGGCAGAACTGCCTGAGTCGGAGAAAGAAGACGAGGGATCCGAAGGAGACGGCGACTTCTCAGTTGAATGTGCAGGCCCCTCTGCAGGCACAAAGGGCGCACGATCCGAGAACGCAGGAGGCTGCGAGAGTCTGGAAGGCGGTGATAAGCCTCCTCACACTATTGGAGTGTATGCGGGGAGTCCTCCTGAAGGGGGAGCAGGCAGTCCCCCGGAAGGGGGAGCAGGGAGATCACCCGAGGGAAGACGAATTGGGAGGCACGCCTCCGAGATGACTCCAGCCCGAACGAAATTTCCGACTCCAAACTGGTTGGGTAGGGGACGATCTTCATGCTCAGTATCAGTCTGTCCTACTACATGTGGGCGTCGAGCTCCACCCGCCTCTCCAGAAAGGTATCTCAAAAGAGAAAGGATCTCTGCCTGGCCCTCATGCAAGGCAACCACTTCTTGCGTTACCAAAGCAAGACGTGTCCCGTGAGCCATGGCGACCAGAGAAAAGAAGCAGTGCACTCAAAATACAATCAAGTTTGACCACTAACACACTGATTGATAAAGATTCCGTCATACTTTCAGGTTTATAGGAGAGGCCGTCTGTCTTGGCTTTAGCCAGAGATATACGCTATGATGGATCGATTAGTTTCTGCATGCATTGCTATGCATTATTACATTACAACACTGCATCTCTGTATATCACGCCTCTCTATGTGCGTGCGGTCCACTTGCCAACGGCCCCGGAAAGCGGCTCAAGGAGAAATCCAAACAACAAGCAAAAGCACATCCCGTTCTTTCCACTTTTCTTTTCTCTCTGCCTTGCTGTGTCTGTCTGACTTTCTGACTGCGGCTGTCTCTCTATGACTCTCTACTGCCCTAGCACAAAGAGCTGACCACATCTGCGGATTGACCTTGTCAATGAATTTTCCGCCTCCGACTGTGGGCACCAGGATGTCAGGAAACCCGGTGGAGCTCAGGTGGCAAAGTTAATAGACGGTTACTTTCCTTTCCTGCCTCTTTCCCCACTGCCTCAGCAGTTCGACTTCATGATCCCTGACTGTTATCATTACGATGCAGTCTGGAGTGGGCGTTCTCCAAACTAACACACATTGCCCGATGTAATGGAGGATAGCATTCACCCAATGCCCCTCTGTACTGAACACCTTTCGCTCTCCTGTAGAGAGTCGAGCGATGGTGATGATGACATCGTCTGTCCTGCTGGTCGCAGGAAGCAGAAATGAAGGACCCAGTGCGTCGGCTGCCTTCAACAACGGTCCCGTAACCTCATCAATGTATATAGAAGGAATCGTTCTTCTTGGTTGCACCTCTACCTGCCAAGTCGTGCACTAGCGCTCCTTCATCTCTCTGCCTCTCCCTCTTTTCGTGGTTATGAGTTCGGTCTTTCCTTCATCTTGCTGGCATCGCCAGTGAAATTAGAGATTGATTGATTAGTAGAGAGAGAGAGGAGGATTAGGAGATAGAATCAAGGAGGCTACAGGGGAATGCAGGTAGTGTTGCATTACTCAGTGTTGCACAAAGATCACAGCAGGCTAGAATGAAGGTAAGATGATTCATTTTTATGATCATGGAGTCAAAAGGTCCGGTGAAGAGTATATACAAAGAGAATTGTATCTCTACTCTCTTACTTTCATAACATCCTGTTCTCATCCTGTTCTCAGTTGATCATTTCCTCACCGCACTGCTTGCAACACATGCACACAAGTTGTGACACAACAGTGTATATGAATGTCATAAAATATGGCTTGCATAAATGTACGTATCTCCTAATATATACAGAGATACAGTGCGGTGGCGCGGCGGGGCACGGTGCCCATCGCCTCGGTCCATCCGACTGGATCCAAGCCATATTTCACTCTTTTGTTTTGGTATTTTCCTCATCCTACCTCATCCATGCAGAGCCTCCGGCAGGAACAAGGGGCCATGCAGGCGACGATGCCAGAAGTCCGCTACCATTCACTTGTATTAATTTCTATGCATTTCTTTAGTTATATAGCTATATATATATATATATATATATATATATATATATATAACACAAACTGACATGTATATGGACGTGCGTGTAGACGTACAGTTCTATAAGTGACTCAATTGATCATGCGTTAACAGTAATATATATGCACTTCTCTTAAAGCACCTTAACATTCAATCCATTCTCCTACTGAATTGCGCTTTCAGTAAGTACTGTGCTCCACTCAGCCTTCAACTCAAGAGATTCGTGGGTCAATCCTTCTTTGCTAGACTGAGACTTTGTCTGTCGTTTATTTTCTCTCGGTGTAGAGCCTGATTTCCATTCAAAATTGTTTTCCAAGCCAGTGAAAGGAAGAAATTGGAGTTTTGAAGCCGTAGCTGCTCACACCTGCTCTATTCTCTATACACACGCCATGCTCTGAATCAGGAGAGGTATCAAGAAAGATGAGCCGCCAACTTCAGGGCGGGAAAGTTTACTGGGACGGGGAAGGAAAAGAAGAAGAGGAGGAAGAGGATTTCGAAGAGCACCAGCCAGGAGAAGAGGAAGACGAGGAGGATGAGGAGATGAGTCCTGAGGTTAAGAGCCCCACATTCCTTTTGTCCGTTCTTGCATGTGCCTATCCGAATCAAGCAACTAGGGAGTTGCAAGGTCTTTGAGTACATGAAAAATATTTCTTTGCTTTGATTGGAGCTGGTTGCTAATGTTTCCTCGACAGACATTCTTTTCTTTGTTTCGTTTTATTGGCTAACCCAGTTAATCTTTCGCAGTGAGTTAGTCGCAGATTCCTCACAAGAGGGGGGCTGCATGCATTCTCTGGTCTTTTGCCGAGTCTATGCATATTAAGTGTATGCTGGGTCCTCACGACAAGCTCACATCAACTCACAAACAGGTGAATTGCAAGCTTATGACTGCTGAAGTTCTTACAGAAGAAGACGAAAAAGAAAGAACGAAAGAAGATGACAGAGATCCCCATCGGACCCTTGGCCAGAAACTGGGCAGCATGTATATGCGGGCATTGGTCCCCTTACATGCATTCTTCATTCCGTACTATCTTTCTTCTTTCGACCTTTCTCCTTTTTTCCTGTCCCCCCTTTTTTCTCAGTTCTTTCTTTCCTCCTTTACCCTCTTTCAGGATGTTTACTTTCTTCCTCTCCATTTCTCTGTTCCCAGTTTTTCTTCCTTCTTCCCGGTCTTGCTTTATTGTCTGCTCTTTTTCTTTCTACTGCCCCTCTTCCTTTTCCCCTTCCTTTCTTCCTTCCTTCCTTGCTTCTTTTTTGTTGCGTCATTCTATTTGCTTGCTTTTTCTTATTACTCTGTCCCTGTTCTTTTCATCCTTCCGCTTCCTTTGAAATTCTTACCTGCTCTTCAGCTTATCGATCCATTGGCCGATTCCTTTCTTTTCTGTTTTTCTGAAGTGAATTTTCTTCCCCTCCCCACTACCATTTTTTCTCTTTTCCTTGCATTTTCGGTCTTTTCTTTTGCAAGTGGCTTGCTTTCACTTTCGGTGATTCGTTTGTGTTATTCCTTTGCCTTGATGTCGCTTTTGAAAGTCGATTGGTCTGCGTGCCCGAATTCTTCTCCCCTTAGCAGTGTTTTATGATTCTTTCTAAGTAAACCTCTCTGCAGCAAATGGGACCGTAGGGAAACTTTTCTTGTCGGGAAGAAGACCTGCCATGAATCGTAAGAAGCTGGTAAGCGATCGACTTTGAAGATTTTGCTGGGTCAGGTAGAATGGAGACAAGGTCTCAAGGCATAGACAAACCAAGGTATTGTTCGCAGTAGCAATGTGTTTACATTTTGTTTGAACTTGATCATGTGCATGTAGCTATGCGTGTGCGTGTGCCTGAGGAGACAAACAAAAGGTTCCATTCCAACATGTGTGTATGCAGTTCTTGCGGACATGCTTCCGGTGCATCTATTTGCGGCCATGCGTAGGGCCATACAGGCCTGTCTTGCGATCTTTTCCTTTGTCTTGGAAAAACGGAGACGAATTCTTTGCAACGTCTGGACGTTTTGTGCAGCCACAAGGTGTTGCCACATCGGAATGTTTTGAATTGCTTGAGTGTAGCTGAAGAAACAAAATTCGCTATGTCGTCACCTGCAATCGAGACAGGAAGGAAAAGCAGATCCAGAAAGGGGACAAGCAGTCAGCAACACTGCGTGACCTCAACATCGATCAGGAACGACTCAATCTGGATGAGAAAAGAAGCCATGCAGGTCTGTTAAAGATTTGGATCTGCGCACGTTGGTGTGTAGAGCTTCAAATACGAATTGATAAGTGTACGCTGAGGATTGTCTGTTTGCTGCATATTCTCTCTGCCCTTTTCTCTGTAGACGACCTGCTTTTTGAGGCAATTTGTTTCTGTTCCGCACTCATGAATAATTGCTTGTAGCAGATACGCTTGGTGGATGAACATTGATGGTTAATTACATTCCGCTGCTGGTCTACGTCTTTTCTCTTCCATGCAGGTTCTCGATTTCGAAGGCCAACATGACAGCGTACTCAGGACCATCCATGAGCGCCTTCAAAGGGTCAGTCAACAGTCATCACAAATGCATGGATTGTCAACTGTTTGCCGATGCATTCATACAGCCAAGTCAGCAGTCTTTCAATCACCCGTTTTTTCATTTTACTGATATTTGTCTCGAGAAGTGCCTTCATACTTCAGGCGTACAAGAAGCGCATGCAAGTCGAGACGGCTTTTAATTCTGACAGTTGTCGGCATTCACTTTCCTTTGAAGCCCTTTTGTCGGCCTCCAATATCAGGCAAAGAACAAATGTGGAAATCTCGCTATCATATGAACAATCTTTTGATGCATGCATGCAGGGAGACAATGTGTTGGTACACTGCCAGGAGGGAAAGTCCCGTTCAGCTTCTCTGGTTGTGGTTAGTAAACGCATTCCCGACTCCTTCTCTTTGCCTCAAGCGTCGAGTATTATATGGGGGATTGTGAGAATGTGTGGGAGAGAGACACGCAGCAAAAAAGCAAGAAAGGGAAGTGTAAAACAGAATCTGTGTGTGTGTGTGTGTGTGTGTGTATGTGTGTATGTATATGTGTGTGTGTGTGTGTGTGTATGTGTGTGTGTAGGGGGGAGGGGGAGGGGGTGTACATGAAGAAACAAAGAAAGAAGAAGAAACATATAGTCTGTCTGTGTCTGTGTGTGTTTTTTTACTATCTGTGTGTCCTCAGAACGGGGGGAGGAGGGGAAATCTGCATTTACCTGTCCGTCTGTTTGCATGCTACGTAACCAAAAAACTGAGAAGAGAAAGAGCAGAAATTTTCAGAAATTCTGCCGGATAACAATTTATCATCTGTTTGTTCATCTCTTTCTCTCGCTCTCTCCCTCCCTCCCTCCCTCCCTCCCTCTCCGTGCGTGTATATTAATTCAGCGGTTCCAAAATATGCTGGCATTTTTTATAAATCACCCAACTTGCTGTTCTGCTGATTTGATTGTAATTCAGCCCACTGACAGACAGTTTGTATTATATAACCACGCAATGTTCTTGCAGGGCTACCTGATGAAGATGCATCATCTCACCGTTCTGGACGCCTTCTTCCTGCTGAAGAAAAATAGGAGTCTGGTCTATCCAAATGAGGGGTTCGTCGAGCAACTCATCGCCTACCAAACCCACCTGGTAAGCACATACTCTATTACGTAGCGTGAGGAAATAGAAGGGATGGAAGTTTTTCCAAACAATCCATAAGCAGCTAGTACTTCGATAAGTCTCTCCCCTTTTTTGTACATTTTTCTTCCTTCCTTTTCCCTTTCTTCCCTTAATTGTTTCTCACGCTCCTCCCACACCCCAAATTCTGGATAAGAATCGTGCAAGCTCACTTTTGGCGCAGGTGATTGGACGATCAATTGTATGCGTTCGGTTGTTGTGCAGGATGTGTTGAGGAAAGATAAAGTGGAGGACAGGGAAGCCGAAGCCTTAGGGGGAGCAGAGGCGGAGAGGGAAGTTGAAGAAGGAGAAGAGGAGAAGGACAAAAAGGACGACAAGATTTCCAGCTCTGACGAAGAGCCTCTTCTGGTCAGTACCCCCCTCAATATCGATCACTCTGGGTGAATTCAGTGCATCCATGCAGCACGTGTTTCTGTTTTCACAGTCACTCGTGTTTCCCTTCAGGCTTGAAATATTCTTGAAACATCGTTGGATCATCACTACGTGGCATCACTCCAGCATGAAAAGACCGACACACAGTTACTTGACAGCCTTTCGGAAAGCCACAAAGACTTCTCTTCTCTGGCTTGGATCAGTATTGCAGTGAATGGGAAAGGTGACTTTGTGTCTCAGAGTCTCCTCACACTGGCATGTCATGATTTCAAAAAGCCTCTAAAATGGTCTGGCAACTGCAGGAGAGGTTTGCCACCATGTAGAAGAGACAACGGGATGAGGAAAGTTACACGGAAAACATCATGTGCAAGGTGAGCTATCGTGGCGTTCACGTTGTGGCTGCTTACAGGAAGATGACAACTTTCTTGGGTGGTATCCGTGCAAAAACAATTCCGCACTCTGTTGGCGGACTTGTATCAATTTGTTCATATGTATCCGAGGCGGACAAAAAAATCTGCGTACAACAGTACCATGAAAAACTTCAGAAAAATCTATGCGCCATCGAACAAGAATCTGCTGTGCGACACTGACCTCTAAATATAGCCGTTGACATGAATTCTTCCTCTCCTTGCCTGTGAATGATTATCTTACAGGTCCACAAGATGAACAGAAAAAGGAACAACAACATGAAGGCTCACAAACAAGCAGCCGTAGCTCGAACTGCGCAGCAAAGGTGGGCAGCTTTTCGATTCCATCCACCTGATGTTCTTATACTGACACCCAGTCGTTGACCACACACTCGCGTATGCATTTGCAAGGCGGTTGGTCTCGGTTCTTCATTACCGGTACCAGTCAGATCGTTGCCGGGCATTAGAAACAGCCATCGATGCATCCTTTTGGATACGATCGATGAGATCTGACAGGAATCCAAGCGGTCATTCCCCTCGGCCTTGCACTCAAGTGAGACCTGGAAACTTCAGCCATTCTCTGCATAACTCTCATAGGCGTTCCGTTACTCGATGTGCTATCTGCCAGCTCGGCTTTCGTTTGCGGATTCTGCTTCTTGCGGAGCGTTCCGTTATTTGATGCGCTGTCTACCAGCTTGGCTTTCGTTTGCGGATTCTGCTTCTTGCGGGGCGTTCCGTCACTCGATGCACTGTCTCGCAGCTCAGCTTTTGTTTGCGGATTCTGCTTCTTGCAGAGCGTTCCGTTACTTGATGTGCTGTCTCGCAGCTTGGCTTTCGTTTGCGGATTCTGCTTCTTGCGGAGCGTTCCGTTACTTGATGTGCTGTCTCGCAGCTCGGCTGTCGTTTGCAAGAATTAAGAGAAACGGGTGTCTTTCTGCTCCTATCGAAGCGTCACACGGTGATTCGTGTAGCCTCCGTGCTCAGTGAGAAAGATGGACATTGAGCAAGTGGCAAAATTGGAGGAGCAACATACAGAGCTTCCAGGCTAACTTAAGGAATAGAAAGAAGTCTGTTTCAGATTTCTGCCTCATGCATACGTGGTTGTACGTCGATGCAAAGAAAAAAAGGGGAAAAGCTCAAAATGCAAGCACTTTCCTCTGAGTCTCTTCGTCCAGCTCTCACTGGATTTCTTAGTTTTGAGGGGGCAGGCCCTCAGCCCTTTTCTGATCGAATCGCTCTATATTGTGTGAAACCGTGGGTTACTCTGTTTGCGGACTCCGATTGTGCTTGTCGATGGAGAACTACTGTCTCTCGTTTCGAACGTTGTGAGACGTTTTCGTACAAGCGTTCCTTCTTTTTCGGTCATCGTGATAACAGGTGGATCCCCCTCCCTCTGTTGTTCATAAATTACCTGCAGGGTATCTATAACCAATAGAAAGGTGAAACAGACGCAGAAAAAGAAGTCAAACTAAGGCAAAGGAGTGAGACATCTACAGACAAACCGCTAGAGACGCATCAAGATTAAAAGTTTTCATATGGCATCATTGCCCGATTTAATTCAGAGATGGCAAGACAGTGACAGAGACTAATTGAAAGACAATTGTTGTATGACGAGACTCTGAGGAGTGACTCAGGAGTTGATTAGAGCTAGTCTCTAGGCTAGTCTTTAAGTTTACGTACAAGGATTTTTTTTTTATTTTAATTTTATAATTTTAAGAACAGAGGCGAAGTACTGCCCACAAAACTAGCCACAAAACTTGCCGGCTTGAACCTAGCACAAAACTAGGTTAAATTCCCTCAAAATTGATTGAAATTTACTACTAAGGGGATTTAATGGAATTTACTCTAAGAATTTAGCAGGATTTATCGTGGAATGGACAAACAAGCAGGCAGCGCTCCACATGGCCGCAGAAAGTTTTCAGCTTACAAGATAGTAAGCTTCTTCTGTAATAGTCAGAGACGGCTCTGCGAACTTGAACTTCGTGTTCCTTCAGTCTCTTGATGCAGTAACGTCGCTGTTGAGACACCCGGAGTTGTGAGGTGTCCCCTCACTCCAGAAGAAGCAGCGGTGCTCCAAAAGGACAACCACAGAGCAAGCAGAGAAAGCAAAACCTAGAATAAAACACCTATAACCACCTTAATGCTTCAACTGACTGAGAAGACGTCTGCAACCTAGGCTGTTCACTCCACACAGATCCAGAACCATGGTAAACATCATGGCAGTGCCCGGGACTTTGCACACCTGGGGGTAGCTAAGGGGGTAGCTAGACGCTAGCCTTAGTGCCAGCCTTCCATGCAGGTTTCCTCCTAGGGTTGGACACTAAAGTTTTTTTTATAATATAGTTTGCTTGCAAAACTTTAAACTTTAACTTTAAAACTTTAAAAGTAAACATGCAACCAGACATGCAAAAGCTCATTTAAAAGACATTGCTAGAGAAGTTGGTTTCATTTATATTATTGCAGACAAAGTTGATGCTTTATAAATTACTAGATATACTATAGTTATGCAAAAGTTTTTTAAATTTGAAAACGATGTATGTAATGCATTACTATATTAATTACAATTCTCACAAAAATTCCTAGAAACAACGTTAATATAAATTCAAACAACTGGTAACTTTGGTCCTCTGGGATCCTTCTCCAAGAAATCCACTTCTTTTTTTCCAACAATCACTTCTCCTAACAGACGGTGGCGGCTGCTTGCAACTACTACTCCCCCGGGTCTCTTCTCGA
>JAHBMJ010000771.1:0-31684 GCA_018398765.1 Chromera velia | reverse complement strand
GGGGGGGGGGGAGGGAGGGAGAGATGGAGAGAGGGAGGACAAGAGATTGAAGGATTCGGTGATTTCACGTACGCGAACAGCATTAATTCGCTTAAACAACAGACGGACCGACGTCTCCCGACCATCTTCGCCTTTCACAGGGGACACACGTTTGTCTGTGCGGCTGACGCATGCACACTAAAACACGTAAAAAACTCAAAAGCCCCGTCCATCAGCAGTGTCAATTCGATTCGCATCCTCTTCCCCTGGTTGAAATTTTCTCTTCTTTTCTTTTAGTTCTTTCTGGCCCAGATGGACAGTGTGTTGCAGTGAGAACTCCTCGGAGAAAATGATAAAGACTCAGGCTCACAGAATTCAGCGTAGTTCCCTTCCTTGTCTAGATTCCAGCCGCCCATTCAAGTTTATTTTCCTTCTCAGCTTTCTCCAACCACCTCAATTCAATTCAGTTCTCATCAATCTCCTCAAGAAATAAACGCGTACCTCCTCGTAGACAGAGGGACAGAGGACCAGCACTTTTCTATCCTGCCACTGCATACTTTTCTCTCCTCACCCAAGCTCTCACTCCTCCCTTCACCCGCCATTTTTCTCCCCTCTTTATACGTTCTTGCAGCTTCCATTTTGTTCACTCCCCTCCCCTCCTTAGAAGATTCGGTACTCTGCCCCCCCCCCATCGGTCAGACAGACTTTCCGACGATCCCGAGGCACGTCCCACGCCTTCGCATCAAATTTCGAAAGCATCTTCTCTGCAAACGCACTCAAAGAGTCACGGTGGTCTGGGTGTGCAATCGAAATTAAACTTTCCGCACGCTCCCTTAAATTCTTTCCAAAAAGGTACACTTTCCCATACTCTGTCACGACCCAATGTGCATGCGCCCTGGTCGTCACCACCCCCCCTCCTGGCGTGATGGCCGGCACAATCCTCGACAGGCCGCTCGACGTCGACGAAGGGAGGGCAATGATCGGCCTGCCACCTACAGAAAGGGCGGCGCCTCTCTCAAAGTCAACCTGGCCTCCAACACCGCTAAACAGGGTGTGGCCAACAGAGTCAGACGCAATCTGTCCCGACAGATCAACCTCGAGGCAGCTGTTGATTGCCACCACTTTGGGATTCATCTGGATGTACCGGGGGGAATTCACGAATTGGGAAGGAAGGAAATTTATGCCTGGGTTGTCATCAATGAAATCAAACAAATCCTGTGACCCCGCACAGAATGAAGCAACTGTTTTTCCGGGATCTATCACTTTCCTTTGATTGTTCACTGCCCCCCTTTGTATCAGTGGGATAACCCCATCTGAGAACATTTCCGTGTGAATCCCCAAATCTTTGTGGTCTATCAAGTGAGCAAGAACCGCATCTGGAATCCCCCCAATCCCTGTCTGTAGCGTGCTCCCATCCTGCACCAACTCTGCTACGTGAGCACCGATTTGCTTCAGCTTCTCTTCTGCACCAGCTTTCTGCTTTTTCTTCTGAAGCAGGGGAAGGGGCTCATCGTATTCGACCACTGCACTCAGCTCTGACATGTGAATGGACGATTGTCCGTGTGTCCGTGGCACGTGTCTGTTCACTTGGGCGATCACTGTGGATGCGTGAGAAGCGGCGGCAAGGACGGAAGTACAGTCGGGGCCAATGGAACAGTACCCGTGTTTGTCTGGTGGGCTGACTGACATTAGCACGGCGTCTAGGGGAATGACGCCACGCTCAAAAGCAAGAGGTATCTCCGACAGGAAGATGGGAGTGAAGTCGGCACGAAATTCGTTGACTGCCTGTCTACAGTTGTGCCCAATGAATAGATTGGAGGAACGGATTTTGCCTTCGTACTTTGGGTGCACGTGCGGTGTGTCTCCCTCCAGATGCAGGTGATACAATGTCAGCTTGTCCAGCACACCTGCATCTACTGCTGCACAGACGGAGCGCAACAGATGCTGAGGATTACAGGAAATTCCGTGCAGAAAGATCCTGTCATGAGAGTGCAACAAACTTATTGCCTCCTCTCCCGAAACCACCGGAGGCGAGGGGGGGCCTCTGCCACCCTTCGGACCACTCCTCCCGCTTTGCCATCTTCTCTGACCAATCTGCCCTCCATGTACTGAAGCTGAAATGCTTGCCACTGGCCTCACTTGCCGTTCGAAACTTCTTGCGAAGGAAGTCAGTGCGGGGGTGATAAATTGCCTTATTGACCTCATTTGCGCAAAGCTCATTTCTCACAAGCCATCCCAATTTTTTCAACTCATAACTCCGGAAATTCTATATAGCTCTCTGCCCTCTTCCGAAACAACGCGTCTGTGTGTGAGGTTGCGGACCTATTGCCGTCTATGTATCGATATACGTCTACTTGAAGTAAGAATGGTGTGCAAGGAACGGTACGGAGATGTTGTTTTTCTTCGTCTGCTCAAAGGCTCTGCGACATCTGATCTTCCGTGACACAATGCAGCATTTGGTGTGGCTCGACGGTGTTGCTGCACACTAGCTGCATGCGCGTGTTGCAGACATACACGAGAGTGGTATATACATGCATGCATGCATGATGTTGCATGCAACATATATATTTCATGCAACAACATGCATACAGCACAATTAAGTCTTCCCAAGCTTAAGTGTTAATTAATTGGCATGTCTTCGTTGTTTCTTCGGAAGCAATCGAATCGTTGACTTTCTTCTTTCAAATGAAATCAATCTTTTGCAAAGGTGCTTTTCATTTTGAGAGGTCTTCTCCAGACACGCCGTAGATTCTGTTTTTGGGTTTTGAACCAAGCACCACTTCCATGTATATATCTTCAACATTGTGTGTATATGAATATATTCCCGGCTTACCCAGCTCAAGTGTCTTTTCGAAAGCCGATCGACTTCAGTCTGGCCCACCAAAGATGCAGACATGAAGAGCGTCAGTCGTCAGGTACGCCTTACAGCCGTGCAGTCCATCAATCGGTTGGTCTCTGCCCATGAGTTTGACGGCTTTCGAAACCGCGTCAAACAGAAGACCTTTCCAACTCCCACTGCAATTTCCGTTTCACACTTTTCTCACCCTCTCCAGCGCACAAAAGCCACTGCAGCAGACCAAGGACAGACCTGGCAAAATCAAAGTGCGGAGATCCTGACAAGGATCTTCATAACTACAGACGAAAGCCGTTCCATGTCAGATGCGAGGGCTTTTCAAGTATTCCCGCCTGCACTAAAAAGTTCTACACCTGTTGCACTTCTCAGCAAACTGCAAACTCACAGTGTTTACCGCCTAGATACGGTGTTCCAGAAAGTCCGCTGCAATGCAACTGCCAAAGAGAGAGAGGTTGCAGAGAAGCCAGCACTTCCAGGAAGCGCCCAAGATTGGGAAAAGCGCGCAAACCGCGTTTCTCACACCCGTGAGACCTCCTCTTACCTGAAGTTGCACGTTGTTGAGAATACACGCGACCTGAAGATGCCAAAGCAACCAAAAGACGGGTCGCTGAGCCCACTTTATGATCGTGGCACTTCTCGTTGTCCCCACGGACGGCAAAAGTATCTCTGCAAAGACTGCCAGGGCAATGGAATTTGTGAGCATGGACGAAGACGCATCTACTGCAAAGACTGTGGGGGTAGCGGTGTCTGTGTGCATGGGCGGAGACGGGACCTCTGCAAAGATTGCAAGGGGACTCAAATCTGTGAGCATGGTCGTATACGGTCACGATGCAAAGAGTGCGGTGGCCGCGCGATTTGCAAACATGGACGCATAAGAAATGTGTGCAAAGATTGCGGCGGCACATACATTTGTGAACACGGTCGAAGAAAGAATCATTGCAGACAGTGTGGCGGGAGCGTCTACTGTGTGCATGGTCGTATAAAGTATACTTGTCTGGAGCGTGGAGGAAGCGCAAGGTGCGAACACAATCGTATTCGTTCAATGTGCTCAGAGTGTCAGAAGGACAACCCTGCATTTGCAGAGCGTCTGCAACGGGCACGGCAAAAGTATAAAAACGATGCACTCTTCAGGCTGACACTTGTCACCAGGCGATCCGTCTACAGGTGTCTTTCCACTGTCAGAAAGGGAAATATTCCTTCTGAATCAAAGCGCACGCCCGAATATCTCGGTTGTTCCTTTACCCAGCTGAAGGCCCACTTGGAGAAGAACGACTTTCACAACAACCCCGGAATGTCGTGGAAGAACTACGGAACTCACTGGCATGTCGACCACATCATTCCTATCATGTATCGCGGGCCTGACGGGGTAAAGCCGGACTTTAAAACCCGCGTCGAAAGGCTACACTTTTCAAACCTACAGCCAATGTGGTCTCTAGAAAACCTTCGGAAAGGAAACAGATACATTGGCCGGGCACCTAAAGTATAACTGAAAACCTAATCAACAGCAATATACATGAAAATCGACTGTCATGTATATACATACTTTTGACGTACTTCAATTAATAGCTAGACTTTATATTGATATAAATCAAAGTGAACTGCTGTTGTAAAGAACCAAGTTGAAACTGCCTCATGCGTTGCCACTGAATGCTAGACGCCTATTTATACGCCAATGGCGATAGCGTATGATAATGATGATGATGTTAGGCGTTGTATGATTATATGATTGAATCTGAAGCCAACTTTGGGGTACGTTGCTCTAGAAATTCGTTTGTGATAGGTTTGTAGCCATATGTTTAGTATTTTAATCTACATTTTAATAGTATGGTTTGATTATGTTTAATATATTTATATAACCACACATACTGAATTGACAGCTAGTAAATTTGTATGCTTTGTACTATAAAATCTACTAACTTCAAGTTAATGCGATCCGAGTCATATGATCTTTTTCCTGATTTTTTAACATCATTACCATTTTATGGATTACACTGTCAGTGCAATTTCATAAGTATACCCGCTCTTTATTTAACTTAGTATTTAACTTTTTATACAAGTGATTTTGTGGAGTCCTACCCTGTGGCGCCGCCCTTTGGACCCTCGCATGCGCTGTATCTGAATGAGCCCGCGTGCCGACGCCAGGCTCCGCCGCCGCGCTTTGCTTCGTACGTGTTGCGCGCGTCGATCAAAGTTGTTGAAATCGAGTCTGACCTTCGTATTCAAGCATGCAACATGTCACTCGAGCAACGGACAGTATCGTTTGAGTCTGGTGTCTGTTTGGCATAGATCGAGAGCTCCTAAGAGTCTGAGAGAGAGGAATGAGTAGAAACTGTACAATGATAGAATGAACCCAGTTGATTGGAATCCCAGATCGCTCTAGAGATAAACCTTCTGTAAAGTGTTGCCTGAGTTAGTGTTGCTCACGTCCCTTCTCTTAAGCTTCCCTAGGTTCTTGTCCTCGCTTTACCTTCTGTCTGGACGCCACAAGGCGGCTAGACAGGAGAGACAAAGCAATTTATTCATCATCATAGTACAATTTATTATACAGAATGATTGCAAACCTAGTTGCAAACATTTTTTATATATGTGACTTAGAATATAATATACCTAGGATACAACAGCTCTATATACTATTTCAACTGAGTTGCTTCAAGTTGATAATTTAAAGTCAAACTTAGTTAGTTTTGTTAGATTGCTTCTCTAGATACAATGTAAGGCACAATTTGTATTCTTAAGAAAACATGTTTCGTGTTACTGAAAGCACTATGATGAAAACCGATTGTGAAAGTCAATTGTACCGAGGATTGCCGGTTACTGGTGTGCGTCCAAATCTTGTAGACCTTACTAGTCTTCCGATCTTGCTTCTTCCCACTCAGTCTATTGCGCCGCAACTAGGGGCTCTGCGGGAAGCGCAAGGCCTCTCTGCTGGCAGACCCTGTGGAGTGCTCCAGTGACCTCGGGGAGCTCCGCGAAACAGGACCTGAGACAGAGAGAGAAGGGAAAGAGGAAAAGGAAAGAGTGAAGGGTCGGGAAGAGGGTTCGGGAAGTGGATAAAGTGGAGGAAAGGGGGTCCCTCGAAGGAGAGAAAAAGGAGGAGAGGGACAAAGGCGAAGCGATGCACCAAAGGATGAGAAATGAAGAGCCAAATGATGGGGGATTATGATCAGGCAAGCAGCGATACAAACACAAAGAGTGATGGCGTCGCAAGCAGTCGTTCAGAAAAAAGAAGAGAGCTCAACGAATGTGCAAAAGTGCTGACTCACATCAGTGCATGAAGGATCGCGGAGTTTTGGTCCTGCATCACTTGGACCTGCAGCCAAGAATGCAAGTGCGTTCATTCACGACTATTCCTTGTGTCAGAAAATACACATGCACACTGCCACACGAACACACCAGGCACAGAGAAACACATCACGAAACGAAACGTGCATGCTCATCCTGTTGATCTCGGGAGCAGGAAAGGAAAGAGGAAACAGCACAGCTAAAAACAATGATCATTGACCCAGAAGACAATCGAACGACTCTCCAGCCGTTACGCCAGGCACCGAATGCAAAGTTCTTCCAACAGACAAAATGAAGGGAAAAGAAACCAAGAGAGCGGGGGAGAAAAAAGAACAGGAGCTAGAGAAGGGAAGGAAAAAGAGATAGAGGATGCAGCCCACCTGAATCTCTGTCTCCAGTGCCTTTCCTGCTGCCTCTTTACCCTGTTGCTGCAGAAGAAAGGAGGGAGACAAGACAGTCGGACGTGGACAAGTTTGGCTTCAGGTAGCCTGTCGGTCTGCTGATTTTGTGTTTGAGACTGCGTCGACGAGCCACGATTGCCCGCTGTCGTCCAACTATCAAATTCTCCAGGAATTTCCTCCTGTTCCTGCCCCAGCCTTAGAATGATGGAGCAGAGGATAAACATAGTTTAAAGCATTCAAATGACAACAGACTGCATTCGTCTACATACGCTCACAGAAGCAGATAAAGGGGGGAGAAAGTCCAAAGACCGACAAAGACAGTCAGAAAGGGATGATTGAAAACAGTGTTTCTGATGTGAAACCAAAAACACCCACCCTCGCACGATGCCCTGCTGACTGACCATGACCCCCGCGTCTGCTGCAGCTCTCCTCTGTGCCTGCAGTTGCTTGAATGCCCTGTCGAGGTTGTTCTCCTGGTCCCCCAACTCCCTCTCGAAGTGACCCTTCATTGTGTGCATCTCCTGCAGGCACAGAAAATTAAAGGGAGGGAGGGTGGAGGGGACGGGATAGGAGAACGGCTGCACTGGCGCACTTCCTCACTCAGAAAAAGGCACAGGACTGGACTGCAAAACAGGTGTCCGTGAACGGAAAGGGAAATCAGGCTCACTCCGTCATCCACCAAAATATGAGCGCACAAAAGAAGAGAGTGGAGAAAGACGTTGGGAACGACTGAGGGGGAAGAGAAAAGGGAACAGAGGGGGGGGGCAGTGAGTTGGTTGACTGACGAAGAGAGTGCCCTGAAAAGCCTCCTTCTGTCTGGTGAGCTCCCTCAACCTTCTCTGGTCCTCTACCAGTTCCCTCTCTACCCTGTTCAGACTTTTCCTCTTCTTGAACAGCGCGTCGTTGGCTGCCCTCAGTTGCGTCTCCAACGCGTCCCTCTCTTGGACGTCCTGGGAGAGACGGGCATCGGCCTGTTGGTTGGAAGGGGGGAGTGGGGGCGGGAGGACTGAATACACACGCAGAAATACAGACATGCCTTCTTGTTTCAACAAGGACAACATTCTCTGAACCAGCAGCGCAGTAAACTCCTTTCCAACTACCCTTCCGCGGATTTCCCTCTCTATCTCTCTCTGTCTCTCCTTCTTTCTGTTTCTGCCTTCTTTTCTGCCTTCTATCTCTCACCACTATTCCCCCCCCGCCCCCGTCAGTCACTTTCTTTACAGAGGCTCTGCAGCAAGGAAGGCATCCATCCGATTGCATCACATCAGCTCGTGCGCATTGTCTCTCTGTTCCTCGCTGGCTGACTCAACTGACTGACAGACAGACAGACGGACTGACGCTCTTGAAGTTCTCCTTGTATCTGTGGTTCCTTGAAAGAAGATGTGCTAGTGTGTTCTCGAGTGCCCGCACCTCCCTCTCCGAGTTCCGCACCTGGGCGTCCAACTCATCCCCCTGTCGTTGGAGTTCCTCCTGGGCCTGTGCCGCCTTGATCACGTAGTATGCCTGGGACTTCTTTGGGCCTTCTTCTTTCTTCGTGCGCTGCAGGGAGGGAGAGAAGGAAGGAAGGAAGGGAGAAGGATGGAGATCAGGGGGAAAAAGGGGACCGAGAGAGAACTGGTGAAGCATTTCGAGAGGATTGGAGCGGCGGGCGAATCAACTTCTGTCTGAATTTACTCAAAGTAGGTAGGTGGATAAGCTGGTGGAGTTTATCACTCACAGGCACAGAAGGAAAATTGTGTCCTCAGGAATAGACAGACCGTTTCTCTTCTTCCAAAAAAGTAAAAAGAAAGGAGGGGGGAAGGGTTGGAAAGGGTGCTGCTAGACTGACGGCCTGCAGGGCATCAAACTTCGCAGACAAGTTGTTGATCTTGCTGCGTCTCTCCGCGAGCTCCAGAGCCCATTTGTGACGTTCCTCATCGCACACGCGCTGCAGACAAAACAAAGACAAAGGGGATGAGAGGGGAGCCAGAGTAGTTCAAGAAGGTTGTTCAAAAAAGATCATCTGGATGAAGGCAGGCAGGCAAGTCAACAGAGAGAAGGGAATACCAACAAAAAACGGCGACGGAGCACATCCAGTTGCGAAGACAGTGTTTCGTGCGTGATCTCTAGAAAGGGTAGAAATGGAGGGCAACGCGACGAGTAAAGGATTTTTCAGAAGCACGATAAATGTTCCAAGAGAGACGAGGCCGGACAAGACCGAGAGCACATACGCCTGCGTTAAATGAAAATGGGAAGAGGAGACAAGCGGCTTTTTTTTTTTCTCATCGACTCTCTGCAAACCCCAGCTGACCTTTTGTGCTTGCAGGACTTCTTTGTGGACTGAAATTTCCTTTTCCTTTGTCTGTGCAGTCAGAGACAGCTGCTCCTTTCTGTTCTGATGACTCAAAAGTCCCTCCGTCTTGTGGGACAGCAGAGATCGCAGCTTTTTCACCTCCAGTCTGAGGATGTCTCTCTGCACCAGCACGTCCTCTTTCTCTCTTGACTGGGTCTCCACTGCTCTGGTGAGACTGTTGTTTTCTGCCTCTATGCCCTCCACGTCTCCTTGGCTCTTCGTATTCTCCTTCTTTTGTTCCTCTGCGGCTCTCTGGGCAGCTCTGTAGACGGAAGGAGGGAGGGAGAAGGAGGAACAAGAGCCCAAAAAGTGAAGGGGAAATATGAAGAAACGCAAAAGAGAAAAAATGGATGGACAAAAGAAAAGGCGAAAGGCGATTTCCGAATTGCGAATGCACCAATCCAATTTCAGTCATCTGGACGGGTTCTCGAGTCTGATTGACAACTCATGTAATCAATTTGTTTGAAAAAAAAAGGATGAAGAGGCACCAATCATCAATCACGCAAAGTAAGTACCCACCCACCTCAGTTCTGCATCCAGATGTCGTGTTTGTTTGACGACTGTGTCCCAGAGCTCTGTCTGTTGTGCGAGGGAGGCCTCCAGATTCTCTATCTTGTTCGACAACTCCAACTTCTCCTCCATCGTCCTCTCACCTGCACTCGACCAGCATGGCGTGCAGATCGATTGGAACATTGTTAATGGAGCAAGTGGCGCACGCAGTCTTTTGCCATCATCGCATCAACTGATTCTTATGTTTTTGTCTCATAATCCCCAGGAAATCGTCTATCAAGGTGTCTCACCGCACACAGACAGGTGCAGAAAAACAAAGAGAAGCAAACTGACAGCTGGCCTTCAACAGTCCACCTACTGACTCTACGCCTCTTCTTCTCCCACGGATAGACTGTATGTCTCTTCTTCTCCCACGGACAGACAGAGGGGCAGACAGACGGACAGAGACTGGGACAGGGTGAGAGACAAGCATAGAGACAAGTAAGAGAAGGTCATACAGGGATCAATTTACGGAACGACTGACCGGAAACTCTGGCGACTTTCCTCTGCATGACTTGGGACTCAAAGTCGACCTTGTACATCAGTTGGAACTGTCTCCGTCTCTCCTGGTCCAGCCTCTGGATTTGGAACTGCAACGTCTTGCTGTTCGCCTGTGCTCCTGAGATCTCTCCCAACGTATTTCCTTCCTGCTCTCTCAATTGATACAATTCCTGTGAGGCTTTGAACAACGCATCCTTCACGACTTTAGTCTCCTTCTCCACGTCTCTCTGCTTTTCAGTCAATTCATCCAACAACAGGGCTGCATCTCTAGCGAGGTTCTCTTTGTTTTGAGCCTCCATAGCCTCTACATCAAATTTGGACTTGGACGCAGCGTAGCGTTTCTCTAGATGCATCAGTCTGTGTTTCTTTTCATCCAGAGCGTCTTGCAAAGAGGCCAGCTGGGTCCTTCTGTGGGACATCTCCGTCGCCTCCGCACTCATCTGGTGTCTCAACACGTCGCACTGATCTTTGAAGGAGGCGAGGGCCTTCTTCTCATCCAGAAGCTCGAGACGGATGTGGGACTGCAAGCAGATTAGAGGAGAAAGAAAGTTCAGACAAGAAGACAGCAAAAAAGTCATTGCAGACAATCAATTCTATTCGATAGTCAAACGGAGCGGGAGAAGAGAGCAAGTCAGGGTGAGAGACCTCCACATGGGGTTTAAATGTGTCTTCTTGTGTGGTTTGTTGTACAGGAGACGTGCTAAATGGTTGAAGGGCTTTTCCTTCCTTCCTTCATTCATTCATTCCAAGTTCCCACCTCCTTCCCTGACAATTCTTTTTCCTCTCAAAATTCAATTCGTTCATTCGTTCCTTTGTTCTGCTGTGTTGACTGAACTGACCAGTTGTCGATCCGTGTTGGTGATTTCAACCTCCAACTGCTTGTTGTTGCTCTTTTCGTGGGCAAGAAACGCCTTGTTGCGCTCTGCACGAAAAAAACAACGAACAGAAAGAGAGAAGGGCCAGAAGTCCATCACACTCACTGCGTTTTGCGGTCGTCAATGCAATCAGTGTGAAAGTCAAAGGATAAAAACAGACATCTGTCTGTCTCTTCAACCCCAAATTTCTAGATGTTCAAGAAGAGAGAGACAAAGAAACGAATACTAGAGAGAGGAGGAAGAAACATGCACAAAAACTTCTAGACGGACAAAAAATCATCATCAGGAACTTGGCTGGAGGGCTGACGGTCACCGAGTCTGCCTGAGTGCTTGCCTACTCGACAAACCAACTGACTGACCGAGCTTGGATTTCTTCTGTTGGATTTCCTTCTGGATCTCTGCATATCTCTCTCCCAACTGCTCTATGGCGCTGTCCCTCTTCCGCATTGCAGAAACCGCATCCTCCCTGAGAACAAAGGAAGGAGACAAGGAAACAGAAAAGGAAGAAAGGGACAAATAGTCAGAAAGTCTAGTGGAAGCTGTGATCGCAATGCAGACCTCCATCAAATCATCTTTGGTCTCTTCACCTTCCCTCAGAAAGCAGAGCGAAGGGAGTGAAGGTAGAAAATGACCGGACAGTGAGAGTCCTCCCACAAAGTTCCAAGGCAGAACAGACAGGCGAAGGCTCAAGGAGGAACAGCGCAGCTCTCCATAGAAGCAACCTGATCCAGTAGAGAGATCCAAAGAAAGAAAGAAAGGATTCCTTCCCGATCAAAACTCAAGCAAGAGTCCACCCCTCTCATCGATGCCCCGACTGACCAACCATTGTTTGATGAGCGAGTGCCTGTCCAGATGCAGTTTCTTGAAGTGCTCTGCCACCCTGTCGAGTTCTATCTGGGCTGCTTGGGTCTCTGTGACTTCTTTGTTCAACTCTCCCTTCGTGTCTGCCAGCTCAATCTGCATACAAACAAGGGGGGAGAGAGAGAGAGAGAGAGAGAGAGAGACAGAGACGGAGAGACAGGGAGACCGACAGACATGGAGAAAAGAGAAAGTGAATTCGTACAGTGCGTGTAGTGCATGCACATACGCGCAATGTGTGTACAGGCAAGCTCTGTCTCTCTTCGCGTCCCAGTCTGTCAAAGAGCAGAGACGAGAAGTCTGGCTGGCTGTGTTCGGGGCTCTTTTCGGCTGGCCTCTTTCGACCGACTCACGAACTCACTCACCTACTCCATAAAATTTTCTATTAGGCTTAAATGCCGATTTCGAGAGGCAAGAACGGTTTTTTCTCGGTCTCTGTGACTCTCTCTCTTTCCTTCTCTCTGTCTATTGACACACGCACAGACGAACTGACGAACCAACCAACCGGCTGACCGACCGTCAATTTCTCTATGGCCTGCGTCAGATCCCGAATTTTCACCTCGTCGGCTCTCCTGTAACGTTCCAGAGAGAGCGCATCCTCCTGAAAGAATCACAACAGGTAGACGAACAGATCGGAATGACGCGGGGGGGATACAGAAGAACGCCGTTCTGGAAGAAAGAATTCATCGTTTGAAGGAAGAGATTACACAAAAGGACACAAAGAAAGTTGAAGGGGGGAAGAACAGAAAAGTGCATGCAGACTTTTGATTTCGACAAACCACACAAAAGGAACGAACAGGCGAATGAAGAGAGCAAGCGAAGAGGAGAACCAAGAGGCTCCAGATTGGAAAGAGAAGAGAAAGAACTTAGCCCCTTTACCACATTGCCAGAGCCCGAAATCGAAGGCTCCTAAAGATTGCTGGATCCATCGGTGCATGCCGCTGTCTTTTCCAAAGCAATGAAGTCAGACCACCTACCCAACCACCACCCAGCCTCAGCGCACCTCTTTTTGTCTTGCGGCCAGGGCCCACTGCTCGAGTTCCTCCTGGTTCCAGTTCATCTCCAATTTGAATGAGTCCAGTTTTTTGTTTCCGTCGAAAACTTCATTTTGGACAGAATTCGTGCGATCCTGAGAGGAGAAGAAAACCGCAGTGAGGCAGGGAGGGGAAAGGAGGTCGATGAACAGTGAAAGTGTCAGAAGAGGGTGGGAGAATAGACGGTCGACGGAAACGGAAAATTGTAGCCGATTGCGTGACCGAGTGGGTAGGTAGATGGATAGAAAAGCAAGCAAGGCGTTCCAAGATGACAAAGGGAGGAACAGAGGGAGAAAGAGAAAGGATCAGGAGGGCTGAGAGATTATTCAGAAAGAAAAAGGAATGGTCGAAGGAAGTGAGTACGCTGAAGGGACTGACTTGGTAATCAGCCACGACTTTCTCGAGCCGGACGATCTCTGCCTTGATCCTTCCTGCTTGTCGGTCAAGAAGGGAAGTCATGTGCTCCTCTGTCTGCATCTCCTTGTTCTTCGAGTCAACTAACGACTGGGTGTTGCCCAGCTCCTGTTGCACGTTCACCAAATGCTGTTGGAGCACAACCAAACGTTCAGTTATGGCGGACACCTGAGCATCCAGCTCTCCACACTTTCTGTTTTTGCTCTTCACTTCAGCATCCAGTCTTTTGTTCTCCTCATTGGCGAAAGGAGGAATCTCATCACCTTCCATGATGTCATCTTCAAAGTTCATCTCCATTCCTCCCGAGGCAGAGGGACCCTCATCCGCCTCGTTCTCCATCATCATCTCGTTGGACACCATCCCCCCCTCATCTTCCATTTCCCCTCCTTCAGGATCGTGCATAGGCTCCTCGCTTGACATGCTGTCGTCCTGGGAGGATCACTGGGCCGTCTGGCGACGTCGATTTGAAATGAACAGACAACACCTAAGTGTTCGAAAGTGCAGATCGACAGTCTGAGGGAAGACACGCAGACCGGTGAAGCAGACGGTCAGCCGCCTTTACGTACTGTTCGCCTTCAATGCCAACAAGATGAAAAGGCAGTGATTCTTTCAGGAAAAGAGATCGCGAATACAGGCACTACAAAGACATTGTGCATAAGGCTATATATAGCTGCATACATGGGATTCAAAGATCATGCGATATCACATGCATGGCATGCATGTGTTGTTTGCCCCAAAATTTTAAGCGATACAGCGTTGCACAGACAATCCGCACAGACTGCATGTATTATAATATATATATACGTATCGATCGGGTTAAATTCATTTATAATATAATTATATAACGTGCATGAATTGATTCGATCATCTCCTCAATTAGATGGACATACAAGTTCTGACAGAGTCAGACAGACAGGCGACGTATATATACATCGGGTCACACGACAGTCCTGTTTCTATGTACAGTGGACCACAACCTCACTGCAAGAGGTACAAGACTGCGGAAGCTCAGACTGGAAACACAAACGCGACTGATTCGATCGAAACAGTTGAATCACTGTCTTCGGGATTGGATTGCAGAAAATCTCGCTTACCATGTGTGTACGTATACGCACAGGCTTGTACTGCCTGTGTGCAACTTAGCTCTCTTCACAGGCCCTTCAACTCACACCCCTCTCAGCTCAAAGAGTGCTTTGAGTTGATCTCCCTGTCCAAATTAACACAAACACATATAATATTTTACATACAGCAATGGTTCTCTTGAACGACAAGCTTCGTTCCCACAGGTCGAAGTCCAGTGGCCCGTCACCCTCCGTGAAGAGGTAAGTATCCGCATGTGATGCTGCATGCCGGAAGCCGAATAAGGGAGTGATGACGAATGCATGGACGAATGGAGCGATGGGTGGGCGAAAAAGGAAGTGTGCATGAGCAACGTCGCAAGTATGTATTAATAAGTGCATGTCAGAAGGACATAGATGTAGTTGCACAAGAATGAAAAGCATAAAGAAGGAGATGTATATATGAGCAAACGAGGGAACGACCTATTAGACGGAAGTTTGATGGCGCAGGAGACAAACAAAATAATTGCCAGCTGGTTGGTTGCACGGACTGAGTCTCGTGGGTGAATGCTTGGGCAACGATGGCAGCAAAAGAAAAGTCAACGCATGTTCTTCCCGATCCGAGCTATAGTCCTGCTAGGGCTGGAGTCATTCATCCCATATTTACGTGCAGGTCAAACACTCCGTTTGCCTTCCATGGATCAGGGCCCGGGGTCCTCTTTCCAAAGGATCCTATTTCCACACCTGCGCATCACCTTCAGAGATCTGTGGAAGTCCCGGCACCTTCTCCCTTGTGGCATCCCATATCTTCTTCGGATAAAGAGAGAGACAAGAATTCTCTCTGGGGTAATCTTTGGACAAAAGGACCGAAGGGCCAAAAGGCAAACTCAAATTCTCTTCTCGGAAAACTCGGGTAGGTTTCGTTCTGTTTGTTGCTACGTATTTCTATGAATTGTCTCTGTATGTTTCTTTCTGGTGCTATGTCATTTGGCGCTTTTATGAATCTTCTCTATCGATTCTTTTTCTTTTCAATGCTGCAATCATGGTTTCATTTGAATCTTGTCGTCCACCTACGTGGCGTGGAGCCTTCCGTCAGACTCCATGTAAAAGGTCTTTCTTCATTCCTGAAATTTATCTATGAGAGAAAGCCCTTCCCCCAGAAAGTCTGTGTCCATGTGAATACAACTAAAATTTCCCTTCCCTTTCTTCTCCTCTGTGCAGGCTGTCCTCTTCTTCCAAGACGCTGACTGAGGACTCTGTCGAGGCACTCACCTCCTCTCACGGAGTGCAGGACGAAACGGCGTGGAGTGCAGACAGAGTGAAGCCCATCGCTCTTGTGACCCTGTCTTCTTCCTCTGTTCAGGGAAACCAAGAGACAGGCTTGAGAGAAGAAGAAAACCCCCGAACGCTCCCTTCATGGTCAGAAGAGAGGATGAAAAATTCAGTCCTTCAAGGGGAAGTATCAAGGGCTCCTGATAGACTGAGGACAGGAGGAAAAACCTCCCATGCAGAGGGCCTTCCGGCAGAAGCCGTTTTGAAAGGAGGGGTCCTCTCTTGGTCTTCAAATTCTCGGCCAGGACATCAAAGGGACACGATGGGAAGAGGCGCTTTATCCCCTCTGGCAGGTGATCCGTTTGCGGCCTCCAGTTCCTCCCTCGATCCGCACGCTGTTGACTCGACGACACAGTCCTCAACGTGTTTTGGGTCTGAGAGTGTGCTCTTCCTTCAAGCAGCCGTCAGGTTAGTCAGTCACTTAGAGGGAGTCAGGCCAGACTAACGCATGCGTCGGTGAAGAATATAGAGTATCACAAACTGCAGCAAAAGCGATTTGCGAGCACCAAAACCACCATTTCTCTGTTCTGAAAGTGTGAGAATGCTCTGGCTTGATCCCCCCTTTCCCATCTACCTCTCTTTTGATCCCATCTCTTTGCATTTCTGCGTACCTCCTCTTCGTCTTTACGTTTGCTCTTCGTCAAATAACGGAATGTCCCCCCTCCGTTGTGCAGGTACGCACAGTATCTGGGAGTGAACGTGAGTGCTGAGCCGGAACTCCTCCCTTTACTTGCGCGTCTCCTCTCTGACCCCCTGCCTAGTGGCTGGACCCTCCACCTGACAGACAGAAAGTGCGCGCACGGAGCGGGACTGCCGTTCTATTTTCACCGCAAATCAGGTCCGTGTCTGGGATACCAGCAACCGTCTCCACCCTCACATACATACAATGATGCGTGTACGAACCGTTCTTCTTCATCTTCTTTCGATACGATTTGTTCATCCAGAATTTCTCTCTCCTTGCCGCCCTCCTGCGCTCACATTGTTTCTGCTTTTCATTCCCTTCTCTCCTTTGTTCTGTTTGCCGCCCTGCATGCAGGAACCCGTCAGTGGGAGCACCCCCGACAGAAGGAGCACCTCTCTCAGATGGGAAGGGCTCTCCGGACCTCCCCTCTCAGAGATTCCCTCCTCGAGCAGTTCCTCTCAGACTGCAGAGCCAGGACGGAATGGAGAGAGACGGGGACGGGGCGGCCGTCTGCGTCGAGTGTGAATCCTTTCATGGAGAACGACTGGTCTTCTGAGAACGCAAAGCTCCGGGAGTTTTTGAGCAGACCGAGAAACGACTTCGAGCTGTTCCTTCAGAGGAAGAGACGGCCCTGTCTAGTCGTGCGTCCCTCTCAGTCTGACGAGAGTGAGGTGAATGCGCCTGAGAGTGGCCAGACTCCATCGGTGTCTCCTTGGACTTGTCGCGTCTCTGTTGGCTCGGATGGGCTCCCGCGTCTGTCGAGTGGGGCTGTGCGGGCGTTTGCGTTTTACCTGGGGCTCGGGAGGGGGCGTAGAGTGCTTGGAACAGGAAGGGGGAAGCGAGTATTGGGCGTTCTGAATGATTTGGTGAGAGACGAGGGAGATCCTCCAGAAGAGGGAACAGGAGGAAGGGGAAAGGGGCAAGAGGAAGTCGAAATGAGCTTCAGGGAAGAAGAAGAGAATCTGTTTTGGATCGCCAAATTGGCAGCGGTACGTTGTTTCTTCCTTCCTTGCACTCTTCTCATGCACCCTCTCCATGTGACTGTCCGTGCCCTTTTGATTTTTTTATGGCTGTCTGTTTTAGGGAGGAAGAGAAACAGAAAAGAGAGTATCATAGAGCCTGTCTGTCTGTGAAAAAGACATACAGTCCGTCCGTCTTCTTGTTCGTTTCTCTCCCTTTCCCTGTCCTTTTTCTCTTCATTTTCTTTCTGCCAGCCGACCTCCTTCTCTTCCGCTGCTTTCTCTTTATTGCATTGCAAACAAAAAAAAATGCAATTTCTCTGAAGGAGCCTGAAAGACCGTTCGAACACACGTTCTCTCTACACAGTTGTTTCTTCGTCTCTTCTCTTCTCTTCTCGTCCTGCATGCAGCTGTGTCCAGAACCTGTCGGGTGGAATTTTCGTTTCAATAGAGCACGTCATTTGGGGGTGCACGTCAAGAAGGAGTAAGTCTCTCTCTCTCTCTCTCTCTCTCTCTCTCTCTTCTCTTCTCATTCTGTGCACGGTGAATGTTTGCGCAAGCATTCCATTAAATGGGTGGAGAAGAAAAGATATTCCATGAAGGGTGAAGGGAGCAACTCGATGGGGAAAGAAGAATGGAGTGAGAGGTGTGGTGAATGATGGCAAGAAAACACTTGCGAGTGCTTTCGGCCCTCGCCCTCGATCTCCTGGTGATTTTTTTCCGGTGAGTCTATGTAGCCTGGTTGCATGCGCTGTTGTATAGTTGCACACACGTGTTTTTGTCTGTGATTGTTTGCGCGCAGTACCGGTGCCGTAACTGAGCACCACCCTCTCGATGCTGTTTTTTTTCTGGTGGCCAGGGCTCTGCGTCTATTGATTGTGCCCCCTGGGAGTGAGAGCGTGTCAGGTCAGTTGGCTAGTGGACACACACACACAATCACGCACCCATATATGCGAGTCTATTTCTCTCACGCTCGACAACCCATCCATTCAAAGTGAGAAACAATCCCACCTTTCTCGCTGGATTTGCCCGAGAAACGAGCTTTCTTTCGTCAGAGAGACGGCAGACCCAAGACAATCAGCACCCACTCCGTCCTTCCTGTTCCCCTTCTACTTTGCTTTGCTCTTCTGTGCAGCTCTGAGCCTGACGTCCCGCTTCGGCCTCCACCTCTCCTCTGCGTCCTCCGTGTGCGCCTCTGCGTCTACTGCTGCCCAGCCTGCAATCTCCGTTTCTTCGCCCGTCCTTCGAGCACGCGATGCTGCCCTGGCTGGTGGGGATGCCTGCAGTCAGCTGCCCTCCTCCCCCGCAGAAACAGAAACGACGGAGGAAGAGGGGCTGTTCGCAGTGCGGCGTCAGAGGGAGAGTCAGCGTCAGAAGTGCCGACACGAGGACGAGGAAGAGGCCCGACAGGAGAAGGAGACGGGTCAAGCAGAAAAAGAGAGAGAAGGAGCGTCAGAGCCCCGATGTACAGGTGCTTTTGTGTTGGCTGAATCTGCTTTTGACGGCTCTTCTCCTACCGACATTCAAATTCAAACGTTGGAAGACGAAGATCGTGCAAAGGACTGGCAGGACGGTAATAGCAATCGACATGACGTTGCAGTGTCTGAAAGTGCATCGCCTGTCGTAGAGGTAACAAGACTACCTGCAGAGGCTCATGCGGAACAGGTTGACCCAAATGTGAAGGGCCCCTCCTCTCCTTCCCCTTCACAAAGGAAAAAAGATGCTGCGTCTTCCTCTTCATCTTCGTCGTCTTCCAGTTCTTCTTCTGTGTCTTCTGCCCCTTCTTCTGCTTCCGACAAAGCAGAGAAAGAGAAAGATGCCTCATCTTCATCATCTTCTTCAGGAGAGGACCAGAAAAGCGAGAGAGACACAGAGGGGGATCCAAGTTTACTTCCCCCCCCTCGCATCGTGGAGAGACTCCGCCCTCTTGAAAACACGACAACAGAGACTGAGGGGCAGTCGGAGTCTCCCGAGGAGGATGACGTACCTACCATCCAATCAATACAACAGACAATCACTGCCTCTTCAGTCTCGTTGGTTTGCGACACCCTCCCCCCTCTCCCCCTTGACGTTGGGGCTCTTGAGGAAGATGTGCCGGAGGTTCAGGAGAAAAACCCAGAGAAGGGAGAAACAGAGGTAGACGGACGAGAAGATGGAAAACAAAAGAGCGGGATGGTCGAGGGGGAGAGTTTGGAAAGAAATGAGAAGAAACAAAGCGAAGACGGTCTGTTGGACAGTGAACCCGGGCACACGCACACACCCGCAAGGGTGACGCTAGAGTCACCGGGGAGAGAGAGCCCAAACCAGGAAGACAGACGGAACCCGGACACTGTCGACGGCACGGAAGACCTCCCAGATCAACGAGAGCAAAATGTCACCCCTGACAGAAAAAGAGAGAACGCTGTCACCCCTGTCAACAGTCAAAATGAGAACCTCGAGGACATTCCTGCAGCCTCAGACCAGTGTGCTGCAACAAGTGGTGTCCCCCACGTTGGCAAAAATTCCATCGCCCCTGACATCAAATCGGCCGAACAAAAGGCCACCCCTGACACACTTCCACATGACTCCCAACGCCAATCATCGGTAGGGGTAGTCATGTCAGAAGTCTTAAAAGCACCGAGCGAAAGAGAAAAAGAGAAAGAGGAGGAGGAGGAAGAGCCCCAAAATGCCCAGGGCCCAATATCCCTTTTGGATGCTATGCCTGACAGACTTCCAGAGCCCCCCCAAGAAGCGCAAGAATGCAGAAAAGAGAACGAAGACCCGGTAAAGATCCTATCAGAGAATCAGAAGAAAGGGAAAGAAGCGAAGGAGACGGCAAGCAAACACGAAAAGGGTGCCAATGAGAAACCTTCCGTTGAACCTGCGGAGGAAGAGAAAGGACCCGATTTTTCGTCCTCACTCCCCCCTGCACCTATAGAGCAAGAAGAAGGAGAAGACCCTGACAACATCGCCCCCTCAATCTTGCCACACACCCGCACACCTGTAGATGAACGTCTACACTCCCTTGCACTTCTCACGACTTCTCTTCTCTCTGGAGCCTCTTTGGAAGAAAAGAAAAGTGAAACAGAGGATCCCAATGCCGAATCAGGGCAGGCTGCTGAAGGAGACCAGAACGACATTATCACTTCAAAAGAGGCGTCCAGTTTTCATTCTCTGTTTCGGAAGGCCTCCCAAGTTTTGCTTTCTTTTCCAGGATCTCCTCTGGTCTCTCCGGAGTCTCTAGGGTCCGTCTACATGAGCTGGGTGTGATTGAAGTCGTTTTCTTTAACTTTTTTTTCGCTATTGCTTCTGTGCATGTCCAGTTGAGAGTCCCTTCGTGAGAGGCACCCGATACCTCTCACCCGATATTCCAAAAAGAGGAAAGCAAGGGGAGACGCAAGGCGTTGAAGAGAGTGATAGTGATGACAGAATGCACGGACACGCAGACATGTGAAAGGTTTCGAGGAACAATTGACTCTTCCTGTTGGGGATCGTCTCTTCTTTTATTTGCTTGACATCTTTCTGTCTGTGTGTCACTCTATCTGTCTCCCACGGTACTTCAAGTCTTTGTTCTTTTTGCTCGAGTATCTGTCTTCGTTCTATTTTGTCTTCCATATTTCTGACATTCCCCCTCTTTTCATGCTCTGTGTCCCGTGTTTCTTGCATACATGTCGTCTCACATGCAGGCAACTGAGTGTGGGGGAGCTGGAGGTTTCTGTGAGCGTTCTGGAGGGCCTTTTGAAGACTACAAGTGATCTCCTGGTGGGTGGCTTTCCTATCAGCGAATCCCTTTTTTTAATTCTGCGTTGTTGAGAACCAAAACAAACCAAAACTAAACAAAGCAGGAAAGGAACAGAGATGGTAGGCTTTCACTGTGTTCAGAATGCAATTCCTCACACGAATAGCGATAGATAACGCGATGCTGTGACACCTCGGTGAATTGAGCCTTTTTCTTTTCGGAGAATTCAATCACCCGGGAAATGAAGAAGGAACAGAAACCAACCAGAAACGGGAAAAAGGCAAAGACACTGTCACTTCTCTGACGCAAATAGAAATCGCGACTCTCCTGAGTTGTTTCTTGAATGTGTTTCTTTCAGGTTGAGGACCTTCAGAAGAAGGATGTGTTGACAAGAGACCGGGACGCGCTCAGGGCAGAGGCGACACGAGTCACCAAGTCAGTCAGCTCAGTCCACATCATTGAAGATGAAAGGCAGCCAGCAGTTTTCTCTCCCGAGTCGGAAGAGAGACCAGACCTGTGGTACACTCAACATCAGCAGCGCCATCTTAATTGAGGTTTTGCAGTCAGGACCAGACAGTCACTTCGCAAATCGATGCCCTCACAGCCTCCATGGCTTTCCATTTGTCCAGCTTTTTTTTTTTTTTTTGCGCGTGGGTGTGTCCAGTGAAAGTCCGCGAGTACGTGTTTTACACGCATTGAAGTTTATTTATAGCCCGAAGCCTAGACGGTAGGACGTACATCCAGAGAGTGAGTTCTCTCTGATCACGCATCTTGCAAACATTGGCTGTTCGTTTTTTTGAATGTGCCTCCGCAGGGAGATGCACACGCGCTCGCTGGAAGCAACTCGCAGGCGTCAGAGCGTGATGCGGTCGCTCTCGTCTCTTTCTCTTGCGTCCTTTGTCCGCTCGAGTTGTTCTTCTTCTGGTGCGTCGTAAAACCAGAAGGGGAAATGCTGTGGAGCGCTCAACTGTTCTATGGTATAAAAACGTCCTGTGACCTAATACTGGTAGAGGAAGGAGTCCGAAATCAGCGGGATCTCCAGTATGCAGTACGTATAGTGCTCTCAGATTTTTTTATGTTGAATAATTTGTTACATGTATATGTATTTTTTAAAATTTAAAATTTCTGTTCTGTCTCTCATACATAAGTTGTGTCATAAATGTATGTAAATGTTAGTAAATATGTTTTTAGTAAATTTTTTAATAAATGTCAAAGACACTTTAGAAGATACTGCATAAGATGCGGTAAACTTGAAACTTGAAAAAAGTGAATGCGTTAATTAATTTAAATATAAGAATGGCGCTAGGAATGATGGTATCTAGGATGGTATGATATTTTCTACTTTGTTTTTTAATGTTATAAAATATACCTAGAAATATACTGTAATGTTATCATCATTAATCTAGTCATTAGTTTTTGAATTGAAATAATTTGATTGATTGCATGATTGATGATGATTAATCATCATCATTATCAATTAATCAGTTATACTTAATCATAATTTATATTGAAGTACGTTATTATACATTGAATTAAATTGTTGCTTACTCACCAGGTTTGATTTGATTTGAGGTTGGGTTTAATCTCAAATCAAATGTGCAGGTCTGATGCGGCTTGCTCTGACACCTCTATCAAATTTACATCAAATCTGACTTCAGGGTTGTTAATCACCGACAACTGTAAGCACTAAAAAACGGAACCGACCCCCTGGCCTGATTTCGTTTTTTTCTGGTGCTTTCGATAGTTTCGTCACCGGCAAAAATTTTAGAAAATAAGGCCCTAGACTGCTATTTTTTTTTCTACTTCTAGTTGAGCCTGATGTGGAAAACTTGCTGTTCTACTAGTTCTAGAGTTAAAACTTTAGAAACGCAGGTATGGCGGGCCTGGCGGTGAGCGGGACAGAGGCTCACAGAGAGGAGCAGGCCCGCGTGGCGCCATAAATAAAATTGAACTTTAGTTTACTTTAGCTACGTTTATTTTTAGTGTAAAAACCTAAAATCCAGTCATTTTAACGTTATAAAGCCTAGTTTAAGCAAAATTTTTAAGGTACCGAAAGTACCGGTACCGAAAAACGGAGCCACCCCCCCTTAAAGTCATGAAGTACCAAAAGATACGGTGATTAACAACCTTGTCTGACTTTTAACCTCAAATCTATACCCTGGAAGGCTTTGCCCCCCAGACCCCCGGCCCCTGTTTTAGTTGTTACAAAGGCAACTTTAATATAATAAATAAAACACGTCTTAATTAATAAAATAAAGTATTCCACCATTTTTTTAAAAAACATTGCTTCAAAGTTGTTTCAAATATTGAATCATTTCTTCAAAGACAGTCAAAAACCTAAAATTGTGAGTTGTTGTTAGTAAAAACTAGGAGAGCTTACATATTAGGGAACCTATGAATTTTAACCTCAAATTTAACTTCAAATCTGCATAGATTTGCAAATGCAGAGCCTTAACCGCAAATCAAATCAAATCATATCAAATTCAAATCTATCAAATCAAACCTCGTCACTCTCAATGTTGCTATTTGATTGTTGAATCATTGTTCGGCCCGGCGGGCCTGGCTACGGCCGTACATAGGTTCGGCTACAGTTTCTAATTAATTTATACAAGAATTTGTCCTATAGATTTAGGTTCAATATAGGTCTGGGTCACCGGGTGTACTATCACTTTCTTTCTTTCTTTCTTTCTTACCAAACGCTAGACGTGGAGACTAGGCGTCTAACATTATGAGTACTACCTCAACCACCTATGAGCTCTCCATATCTTCCCACGATCTTGCCTTATCGCGGCGGCCCAGGCTCCGATTGATTGATTGTAGAATTTGTCTTTCAGACTCTTAGTGACGTTTCATAAGACTGACATAAGTCTAATCAATTTATACAAAAATGGATAGTAAAACAGATAATTCATCTTTTTGACTAGCTTTCCGATTCTTTTGTAATGTTATAGACTTAAGCCAATTGTATGTGCTGCCAGTGGCCCAGTGCCAACGATGCCCCCACCTCCGTCACCCTTCAAGTTTCACAAACAGAAACTTGAACAACACTCAAGTACAACTCCGAATTTGTGAGTCCCAAACTGCATAAATGCTAGAATTAATGTCTTTGAGTAGGAAACAATTAACAGAATCAATTGCTGGGCAGCTGAGGGCACATCTCCAGTAGATTTACTCATTCACTCAGCGGAACTTCTTTCCAAAGATACAACTTGAAGCTGCATGTGCAAAGAAAAGATGCGCAGACCTGCACTTCGAGCAAGTCGAATCCCGAAGTCTTGTCGTCTCACGTTTGACTGAATTATGACTGAATTTTTTTGGGCAAGCATATTGGACTGTCTTTTCGCAAGTTGTACCTGGGTGGGTGTTTCCTACCAGGGACTGTTGACTTTAAATTGGCCCGACTCATCTGGACTCCCTCCCGTTCATCTGTCAGTGTACTCGAATTAAATGCAGTATGTATAAACCGAATTACAAACATTCGATCAGTCATGTCAAGCACAGAGAAAACCTTGCCCCTCCCCCCCCCTGCCCCGACATTTCATATGGTATGAACTTCCGGCAGTAAATTTTTGCAATCGATGCATCCGCCCCCCCCTTCCGCTATTCGGCGATTAATTAAACAGACAGGAACTACACCCAACCACCTCCAAGACAGAAGAATGGAATTGGGTTGAAAATGGGAGTCACGCTCAAACCAACTCGGGGCCAGGCACGCACGGTTTTCCCTTCTGCACATGCGCTCATTCAAACCACATCATTTCTATGCACTCGACCGGTGCCAAAACGACTTACAGACCTGCACTCGAGCCAGTCGCCCTACTTTCTGTTTTACGTTCAACTGGATTGTTTTTTCGCTACGGAAGTATCACTGGCTGTGCTGATCAGTCATTTGCGTTTTCTCCGGACCGGTTCTGTCTGACTAGTCGGAAGGGATCTGTGAAAGGGCATCATAATCCTGCCTTCACTGTAGGTGCAGAATGCGCAGATCCAATCTCGTCACTTGTGTCTGCTGGCTACCCGCCATGGATGCATGGTCTACTTCTGCACAGCGCGCGGCAAGTAATGCCGCGCTTAATCTGCCGTCCCAGCCCTTCGTGTCTTTTCCCACATGCTCCCTTCGGTCTGCACCTACCCTGTTGAAACAGATTGTACAACGGATCATAGAGACACGAAGTGAAATCAGAGAAGAAAAGAAAAGGAAAGGAAACCTGAACACCCCCTCCCGGGTCGGGGCTGGGGGAGACGGCATCGACCACCATTCTCTTTCGTGAATGTCCCTTGGACATTCAACATCGGATTGACACACGATTCCCTTGCACACAGAGACATGCACGTGAACACTCCACCATGCAAAGATTCAATCGCACACATGCGGGCTCGATGGTGCGCTCGATGAATCGGCACACAGGGTTGGTTCCAAGAAAAGTGTGCAAGTACCGCATTTTTTCATGCATGCATGCATGCATGCAGGGAGAGACAGAGAGAGCAAAGAATCACCCTGTGAGACCAATCAAGCCTGCAGTCACCAGCCCACAGGGTGTGTAATGTGAGAACTTCAAATCAAAAATGCATGGCTGAATCGGACATTGAACTTGCGACCTCAACACAAGGGAGCCACAATGAAGGCCTCTGCGTGGTCGTTGAGAGACTGAACTACGCCTTCATTTCCTTCCCGTTCAATCATGAAACCTTCGTTCATTGAATTCGCATTTCGTCTCTCTGCCGATTGATCTTTCTAGAAAGAAAGACCGTGCGGACTGCATGAGGACAAGAAGCATCACAAACAGATAGATGAATGGATTTTCGGGGCCTGCTTGCGAAGCAAAAAGAATGAAATGCTGACAAATGTTCGCCTCCAGTCGTTTTTCTTTTCTTTTTCCTCCCTTTCCGTATCTCTCTGCCTCCATTCCTTCCCCCCTCACCGGTTCACTCCTCCTCTTCAACTGCTAACCTTTTTGGATTTCTCTCTATTCTTACTTCGCTACTCACTTCTTATCGTGTCTCTCTTTCTCTTCTACCAATTCATGAATGCATCTATGTCCCCCCTGCTTCATACTGCATGCCATCCATTCAACCGCTTAACTTTTTTTATCAGAATATTTTCCCTCCCCCCCTCTTTGTTTTGTTCTTTCGCGTGTTCTCATTTTCGCCTATTCGGATTCTCTCCCACCATAATAACCGGCTGGGGGGGCAGTCTCATCGAGAGGGCAAGATTGACATGATCGCAACAATCCTCCTCAACATTGCACTCCTCCTCATCCTCTCCTGTGTCCGTCACCGGAATCATACTTCTTCTCTCTTCCCCTCCTGCGGCTTCAGCGACTCTCTCCGGTGCTTCCCCGTCTCCCCCCTCGACCTCTCGAATCGGCCGACTCTCCAAGCTCGGCCTGCCCACTATGTACTGAGTCCCGCGTCCCTCCTCCAAATTTGCAGGGGCTATCGGGGCGATCTCTCGTGAGGGTGCGTTTTTGCCTGCGTCCTCTAGCATTTTGTGCAGAGTGCAGTCGGCAATCGACGCTCTCTGCATTCTGTGGTCAGTCTTCAGACTCTTCAGAGTCTTTGTGTTGGCTTCCTCGAGCACACGGCGGGAGAGACTACGGAGGTTCTGCAGACGCTGTCGGGCATATGTGTTCTCGATGGCTGACAGACACAGGGCGAGGAATGCGGAAGAGAGGGAAACGATTTGAGTGTTCACCTTGATCCAGACTCCGCCTTCTTCTGGCTGCATGCATACAGACAGGAGAGGAGGAGAGGGGGCCAAAATTATGCGAACTGCTGTGCACTCACAGAGACAGAGACAGACTCAGTCACTGCCACTTTGCCTCGCTCCGCCAAGAACTCATGACCCAGGTCACTGACCGCAAAACCGAACGACCAGGTTTTCTTTCAAGCAAGGGGAGTGTTGTAGGTGGGGAAGAGAAGGAGACAGAGAAGAGTAGGATGCCATAACGAAAAGGTGGATATCGAGACCGGACATCTAGGGAGCGGAGGGAACAGGGGACATTCGGATTTTGAGAGGAAAAAACTGAGAGAGAGTCTGAGACAAGTGAGCAAGTGGACGGGCACATGAATTCTGCGGCATCAACATGCAGCAAAATAGAGCGAGAAGCAAATACCGCGAAGATGCATGTTCGAAAAATCAGAGAGCTGGCACTGCAAGGAACAGACGGGAGACACAAGCAAAGAACAACAGACTCACTCACTCACTCACTCACTCAATCAATCAGATGCCTAGACGATTTGTGCAATAGCGCTCAACCCACTGACTGACCCCGTCTGCCCAGAAGTAGTATTTTGCCGAGAGCATTCCTGTGTAATGAACTGAGCACACGGCCACAGCAATCACACACGCTGCGAGGATTCGCGTGAGCACCGTTTGTTTGAAGAAGAACAGGATCACCATCCCCACAGCAGAGACAACGTAAGCCAGGACACAGGAGACCAAAATGAACACCCAGTGAAACTCCATTCGAAATTTTCCTCCCTGAGCTGCCATGCCAAAGAAGTGCATCAGAATCACACCGCTTCCCAGAAAAAACGCGGAGGCCCCCAGGCGCCACCAGGACCACTCAATGGTGGCCCGTTTCTTTCTCCACGTCATAATCAGAAAAGCACATGCCCCCGATATGGCCACTATCACTGCTGAGCAAACGGTCCAGAACACATTGAACAGGATCGTTACACGTGCTACGTGAGGTGTGTTATACAACGAGTTCTCATTCAGCACTTCATCCTTGCTTCCCAACAAAAGGGAAACCATTCCGAAGAAATGCATCGTCCACACCCCACAGATGCCGATGGCCAAACCTGCCTGAAGTGAAAATGAGTAGTACCAGGCACCACCTGAGACTTCCTTCAAGTTGTCAGCAAAATTAAGCCCCAGGTAAGACCCCAAGAACGCATAAATAATAGACAGAGCGACAAGTTCGGGTAGGAAAACATATTGAAGTTCTTCTCCGTCTTTATAAGGGCAGTGCCCCAGCCTCCGCCAGTCCCTGCCTTCGCAAACGAAGTTGAGCTCTGTTGGTTGTTCTCCCATGCTCTCTGCATTATTCGTTACCTTTCGAGAGTGGTAGAGTGATTGTATAGATTTACCGTTCAAGTTCGAACAACACTTTACAAAGGTCAGACAAACTTGAACCAAGACCTTTTGACTCAGTCACGGGATGGGCACGGATCACAAGAAAAGGAGTTGATACAGTGGATCGTTCTACGCAGCGTCTTTCCAAACACTGCCCTCGCATGCGGTGTCGATTATAGTAGAGTATATGTCGCGCGGCGATGGTGTCTCACTTCGACTCACTGTTGGTCTTGTGTACTACTAATTGAGGCCGGTCTGCAATCATTGTCAGAGAGACACCTTGGCGGCCTCGCGCTTGTAATGTACTAAGTTTTGTCAGCATTTGTTCCAGGAAGTCGAAGTTATAGATTATTCGCGCGCGCACACATGCGCGCGCGCAATGTGTGCGCGCGCGCACTGCTGCATGCATGCATGGCCTCAATGCCATGCAGCTAGGGAAGAATGCAAAGCTGTTGCTTCAGAGCATCTGTACCGCCTCAGTGCCTTGCAGTTGTCCCACGCACAAAGAGTTGGGCCCGCGGCGTGAGAGTTGAAGGTTGTACGGTCTGCTTTTGCGTTTTCTCAGCGCAACTCACCTGTTGTTCAGAAGTCGCAAACGAGGTTTCGGCGTGTTTGTGTGCACGTGAGCCGTTGCGGTTGCTTTGTCAATACATACAAGAGTCTCTCTCGAATACTTCTGGGTGTGCTCTTCTCACCCTTCTCGAAAGGACTCTTCTTCTGAAACCTGTAATCGTCAAACGAGGAAGCAAGAGAGGAAGGAGAGAACCGAGCAATGCTCTCCAAGTCAGGCAGCCTGGGGCTGGGCCTCGGGAGTTTGAACTTTGAGGATGACGATGAGGTCGCACAGAGCCCCGGGTTCATGTACAAAATCAAAGCAGCAATCCAGGGACTCAGGGAGGAGGCAGACTTCGAGGTGAGATACTCTTCCCTGGCTTGGAGGGTTGTTCTCGTTCGTAGTGTCCAGACTGACTGACTGACTGATTGTCTCTGTGCCTCCTGTGTGTCTGTCTACTCTCTGCAGAGGAGCAGGGCTGACCAGCTGCAACTTCAGCTTCAGTCAGCACAGGGTGCCCTTAGCGATGCGAAGGAAACGGCAGAGACAGAGCGCGGGAAGAGGGAGAACTACAGAGACGACATGGACAGAGTGAAGGACGAAAACAGAAGCCTCGGTCAGTGGCTCTCTCTCCTGATACTGTTGCTTAGGAGACCTTTCTGTGGTTTCTTCCTTCAATGTTTTCCTCGTATTCCCTTTCGTCTCTCTGTCTGTGCAGCAAGCAAGCTGGAGTTTGTGCAGAGGCAGCACGAGGACAGTGTGGAGATCAAGAAGGCGTTGGAGACGGAGATGGAGAGGACGAGGCTGGAGAGGCAACAGGCTGACGAGAAAAACTCAGAACTCCATAACCGTCTGCTGGCCCTAGAGGTCCGGGTTGGAGACGCAGAGTCAGAGAGGGACAGGATCAACGTGGAGTGCGCAGGACTGAGGCAGCAGGTGTCGGACTTGAAGGTCAGAGGTAGAAGTGAGTGCATGGACAGAGCTAGCCTGGTTGAATTAAATGAAATGAGTGCTGATACTGCGGCTCTCTGGGAGGGACAGAAGAGTGTGGGACAGAAGTCCCTCATGCAGTGGTGGGCGTTTTCTTGAAGATTTGCCCTCCTTGCTTTTGAAATAAGGCTGCAAACAGGATCTTTAGGCAAGGGGGGGACGGGCCGGCACATACACACAAACTCTCTTTTGAGGTCAATCTGTTTCTCTTCCAGGGTCGTCCTCACAACCAGTTCCCTTCCTCCCTTTCCTGAGAAACCTGTCTCATGTGACCTTACCTCGCTCTCTGCTACCTTCCCTCTTTTCTCTCTTCCCTGCTTCCCTCTTTCAGGAGAGAATTTCCGATCTCCAGAGAGAGCTCGACGCTTCGAGGTCTGAGTTGACTCGGGAGCAGGACGGCCGAGAGCACGACGTAGGCACGTTGCAGAGGGCATTGGAGGATGGGGCGTCACAGCGGCAGCGTATGGAGGACTCTCTGCGAGACGTCACCAGAGAGAGGGAGGAGCTGGCTGCAGTACTGCAGGAGAGGGAGGGGGAGCTCGCAGAAGTCCAAAAAGAGGCAGCACTCGTGCCGGGACTTCAAGAGAAACTCTCAGAAGCAGAGGTGCGCTGTGGCAGAGAGAGATCCACAATGAAGCATTGACGACGCATTACATCAATGTTTTTTTCCTTCGTTCCAATGGCCTGATTTCGCCCACGCTTCCTTTTCCGGCTCCATCTCTTCGTGTCTAATTCTGTCGGGCGTGCCTCTGTGTCTGTGTGCGTGTGTAAGAGAGAGAGTTCACGTGTGCTAGAGTGAGGGTATTTTCTTTTCAACAGTCAAAGCGTATGGGCACGTACGCTCGATTTTTGTTTTCTCTTGCCTGAGAGACTCTGTGCGAGAGAGGGGGGGAGTGAGAGACTTTGCGGGCGAAAAACAATATTGATGCTCGCTCACTGTCTGCAGGAGGAGGCTCGTGACCTACGTCTGGAGGTGGAGAGGCTGCGTCCCTTTCCGGAGAGGTTGGAGAAGGCAGAGAGCAGCCTGAGGGACGAGACGGTGGAAAGGAAAAAGGTGAGTGAGTCAATCGACAGGAAGACAAGAAGCACATAGGCGCGCAGAAGAGGGAGAGCACAGGAATCTACAAAGGTAAAGGTAGTAGAACATAAAGGGAGGCGGAATCGGAGGCATGCATGGTGGTAATGGTCCCACCACAGGAAGAAAATCTTTCTCGCCAAGCTTGCATTTTTTTTCTGAACACGTACTTGTGATTGTATGTTGTGTCACTTGCTATGCCTGCCTGCCTGCGCTTCCCTCCTCTCGGATAACTTGTGCAGCTGCAAGATGAAATTCTCCGGTTAACTCGGGAGGCTGCAGAGGGAAAGGGAAAAGTTGGACAACTTGAGGTGAGTATATCAAAAGTGGCTCGGTGGGTGGGAGAGCGACTTGAAGAGTGTGTTTCGTTATTTTTGGGTTTCTGTAATCTGATTCGTTCGCGCATTCGCGCATAACTCGTTTGTGCTTTTCCCCCCGGTCCCCCTCTTCTCTTCCATTGTCCGTCTTTTCCTTTGTATTGCATAGGACGCCCATCGTCCTTTGCCTTGCATTACTCGTCCTCCTGACGTCTTTTCTCATTTCCTCTCTCTCCCTCTCTCTTTCTTTGTTCTGTCTTCTCTTTCCGAATGAGTGCAGCACGCGCTCTCCTTTGCGGAGCAACAAACAAGAGAGTTCCAGTCTTTACGACTCGAACATCAGGTACGTCTCTCCGTCCCGCTTTGTGAGAGAAATCATGGGATGGGGGGCGAGCATGAATTTACAGATGGTCGGGCATAAGTGAACTGAATGGATGCAAAGCTTGCCTGTCATTCAAGCTGTTTGCACCCAAATTTTCGCTGTTTTTCTCCTCCTTCCTACATTCCCCGTCCCTCAACGAACCGCAACTGTGCAGCGCAGGATTAAGAAGAAGAAACCCCCCACACAAGTACGCATGTGTGTGTGTTTGTGTGAGAGGGAGAGAGAAAGAGATAGATAGAGAGTTTGTTTTTCGGTATGTGTTTGTGCAGAAAACGTCAGAGCAGCTGGGTACAGTGAGGAAGGAGGCAGAGGAGCTGCGGACGCACGTTCCGAAGTCCCAACGAGCAGGTGTGTATGTGTGTGTGTGTATGTGTGTGTGTGTGTGTGTGTGTGTGTATGTGTGTATGTGTGTATGTGTGCGTGTGTGTGTGTGTGTGTGTGTGTGTGTGTATGTGTGT
>JAHBMJ010000770.1:2816-41250 GCA_018398765.1 Chromera velia | reverse complement strand
TATCGACGAACAAGGGAATCACCTGTCGACGACCTGGATGGGCGCCTGCACAGATTCACAAACTCACAGACATGAGACTCCGGCAACATGAAGAGACTGATGAGCGAGAACATTCACTTCTGCCGTCGTGAAGACCGCAAGCACAGAAGGGTCTGAGAGCAATGTCAAAAGAAAAGGAGCGACTCACGTTGACTTCGATCGACGCACTCCTTGCCAGCAAGGGTGCCTCAACTTCAACTTCAATCAAGACGTCGACCGGCCCGATCCCAGACCGACAGTCGATCGATCAATGATCGGACGGATCGCAAACAGACAACTCAGCAAACAGACAGATCTTAATGAAAATCAATGAAAGAATGACCGCCTCTCCCAGAAGAGAAAAATTCAGGAATGAGAGTCGACCACACAACGAGACAGAAAGCAGTCGACTGCAAACTGTGATAAAGAACAGGAGGTTCCTCGAACGAACCAATGCATGAGTACACGCAAACTTCGAAGTTCGAACTGATTCCTCACCTATCGACTCCTGCTTCCTCACAGACTCGGCAAAGGACAATCGCGAGCGACTGTTAGCCAGAAAGAGATCTGAAGGTGTACAGACGTAATTCAATGCTGGAGTCTCTTTGACAATCAGACGCAGTCTGAAGTCTGATGGTCATCATTGACGATATATATATATTTGACGATTCATGATCGAAGAATCATGAAGACTCCAAAAGATACGGCAGAAAAGGCCCATGCATGCACACGCGCAATATCCACGCGCGCGCCCATGCAGTTTGTCCATGCATGTTTGTCCAAACGCGCTTTTTGCGTTCGCCGAGCTATATATAGTTTGCGTTCGCCGATGCCATTGCATGCATTCGATTGATTCCGCGCGCTCGAGATCACCATGTAGAAACAGTCTTGACTCTGTTGTCAGAGTCTGTTCAAGAGTCTGTTGAAGTCTGTCCGATGCGGGTCGAGCAACCTTACAGTTTATCAGATTGATCAAGAAGCCTGCGAGACCCTGTGAGTTCTTCCTCGAGTTCCTTACTCTTCACTTCGAATCTGGAGTGACTTTGAGTGCTTTGGAAGACCGATATCGATTTCGATACAGAGACTGTCTCGAGCAGATCACATTGCTTTCTGGCCATCTCTTCGATTCTGCCTATACAGCTGCTTTTGTGTGAGGACTATTTTTCCTTCTGGAGGGCAGACTCGATTGAGAAGCATCGGTCTCCTAGCTTGCTTGTGGGTCCGTCTATCTGCACATTTGTCCTTCGAGGGATTGGTCGGGCCGACAACTTGAAGTAGAGGCAGTGCTGGTAAGTCCCCAAGCGGATGGTTTCTCTGCAGATCGTGATAGGCCGTTTTTTCTTTTCTGCCTGAGTGAATGAGGGTGGTTCTGGGCTGCCCTTGAGGTGTCTGAGTCTCTGAACAGTAATGCATTTCGGCCTTCAAAAGAGTTGTGGTGGACCTCAGTGTGTTCCTTGATATATAGTTGAGAGTCGAAAGTCGTAAATTTTCGAATCCGTGCAGCTGCCATTCGGGGGCGTCGAAAGGGACTGTCGGAGAGCTTGGTGTCATTCGCTGTCGAGCGATTCATCCCCGCTCACGCGATTGAAATATTGAAGCCGTCTACCTGTCTTTGAAGGCACCATGAAGCGGTTGATGGCCTTTGTTGCGCATTGCCCGGAGGTGCGAGAGAATCAGCGCGTTGTGGTGGTGGGAGAATGTCCTGAGTTGGGTGGGTGGGAGTTGGGTGGTGCGTTATCTCTGACACCTGCACCTTGTGGGCGTCCGTGGTGGGTGTCGAGTGAGGTGGAGGTGAATCTATCAGAGGGCACGATGGGTGTCTCTGGAGATTTCGCGGGTGGTGTAGGGATAGAGGGGGAGGTTGGGATAGTGAGAGTGTCGGAATTGAAGTTCCGACTGCTTGGGATTCCTAACGATGGCGAGGTAGCTCAAACGCGAAATCTCAGCAACCTCGTCTGTCTTGAGCCGTTGAAGGCGGGCGACTTCCGCATTGTGTGTCTCGTTGGTACGTCTTCTTCTGCCGACTGCTCTTCGGTGGGAGAGAGGGGTGACAACACCATCCGTGTCGGCGTAGAAGGGGGAGGAGAGCAAGAGACGACAGAGGTGGTTGGGATTTCGGTGGAATGGGGGGTCCCTGAGAGTGTGCAGCTCGCACTGCTCCCTCGTCCCATGAACAGGCAGACGAAGCGCCTGCACAGTGAGATGGAACATTCGCAGAGTGAAACAGCCTCCCGAACTCTCAACAGAAGCGCTGAGGGTCAGGACACGTCCTGCGTCTCCGCTTATCCCCCTCAGTCAGCTGTCGGTTGCAGAGGACCTCACTGGTGCAGTCAGAAGGGAAGAGGAAGGGGTGGGGGCACAAACAGTCTGAATGAATCAGAGAGACAAAGAGTCTTCGTGAAGAAGGAGAAGGAAGAGGAGCAAGTTTATTTTGAGAGTGCCGATCCAGTGAGAGCCTGCACGGGGGTTTCTGACACCGGGTCTGACAACAGAATCCTTCGGCCAGACCCTTTGACCTCTACCCTCCCGCTCTCCCATGATGGCACAAGTCATCAGCCAGAAGGAGAGAGGCAGAGGACACACGTTCCCCTGAAGCGTCGTCGGTCAGAGGCTGCCCTCACTCAGGGTGAGGCTGAGGAGTGCGATGAGATCTCTGGCTATCCTGTGGAGACACGAGGGAAGGGGGGGGGTTGTCTGCGGGAGGAGAAGCAGCGTCGGTTGAGTGTCTCTGTTTCGCACTGCACTGCTCTTTCTTCTGCGTCTTGCAAAGAGAGGGAGGTTCCGATAGCTGGAGGGAAAGTGGTTGTATCACAGAGTGATTGTAGGGAGGGGGAGGAAGGGGAGGTGAAGAGGAACCGCCATGGGAAGATTCTCTGCTTGCATGGGAGGGTTCGTTACAGGTGCAAGGAGTGCGGAGGGAAGGGCTTGTGTGAGCACGGTCGTATTCGCTCTCGCTGCAAAGAGTGCGCGGGGAAGGGAATCTGTGAGCACGGTCGAAGGCGCTGCGAGTGCAGAGATTGTGGGGGGAAGGTAATGTGTGACCATGGTCGCATCCGCTCTCGGTGCAAGGAGTGTGGGGGGAAGGGAATCTGTGAGCACGGTCGTGTTCGCTTTCAGTGCAAGGAGTGTGGGGGGAAGGGAATCTGCGAGCACAGTCGTGTTCGCTCTCGGTGCAAGGAGTGTGGAGGGGGGAGCTTTTGCAAGCACGGCCGAAGACGCGATCGATGCAAGGAGTGTGGAGGTGGGAGTATCTGTGAACACGGTCGGGAGCGGAACATGTGCAAGGAATGTGGGGGGGCGAGCATCTGCGAGCACGGCAGGCAGCGAACTAGGTGCAAGGATTGTGGAGGTGGAAACATCTGTGAGCACGGTCGTCAACGAAGTCAGTGCAAGGAGTGCGGAGGATCGAGCGTTTGTGAGCACGACCGTCTTCGAAAAAATTGCAAAGACTGTGGAGGGTCGAGCATTTGTGAGCACGGAAGATATCGATACTACTGCAAGGAGTGTCCAGGGAAGGGCATTTGTGTTCATGGAAACGAGCGCCGCTGCTGCCGACTGCCTCATTGCAGGTAGTTTCTGTCTGTCTGTCTGTCTGTCTGTCTGTCTTTTTGTTCATGAAGAAAAGGAGGGAAAGAAACGATATAGTCTGTCTGTCGTTCTGTCTGTCGTCTGACTGCACGACCCTTTCCTGTTTGTGTCTGTCTTCATTTCTTTCCACCACCCTTTTTCCTTTCCCCCTTGCTTTCTTCCAGTCAGACATCCCGACAAGTCACGACACGCAGTCATCGCGGCATTCCGAGGCCAGCCAGCGAAGGGCAAAAAGGGCCGTTGGGGAAGGCGAAAAGAATCCGTGCGTGAGGGGGCAGAGAGGGAAGCTGGGGGGGGGGGAGGGTCAGAAGGGCCAAAGTGTGAGGCAGAGAGGGAGAAAGAAGGAGAGAGAATCTTCGACGGGACGAGAGAGGAAAAAAGACGGAAAGCTGCAGGAGAGATCTGCAGGTGGCTGTCATGTGTAGAGACTTTGTTCTTTTCTGTCCGTCTCCGCCTCTTTCTCTTTCTCTTTTGTTCCTTTCCTTTTTGACCATGAAAGTCTCTCTTCACTCTCTGAGGTTTCTGAATCAAAACTCAGAAAGTACAGAGCTGCTTGGCAGCCTGGTGCCTTTCTGTTGGATTTGATAGACACCGATCGAGTTTTGCTTTTAGATTCCTTTTGTTTGTCTCCTCCACTCAATTAAATGAATACACTTTTTCTTTTCCTTGTTTGTCCTTTGCATCCGCTCCCAGCAATGCGCTTTGATCGACTGTGGGCGTTGGTCCCAAAGTCTATGCATTCCGAGTTCGCGCTCCAGTTTCTCTTTTTGTCGTTCTTCAAATTCGAATCTATACTGTTCAATAACGAGAGCCTCTAAAGATTTCACTATTAAAATGGTGTCAAAAGCTGACTCAGCTTCAAAACTCATCATGACTTTTCATAGCTACTTTAATATATACACTGCAAGTTTTAGTAATTTAGATGAGTAATTTATAGTAATTTAAAGTAATTCCGCTTAGTAATTTAAGTAATTTAAAAGAGTAAACTAAAGCAATTTAGAAAGCTAAATTACTAAGTTTGGTAAAACTTTGATCAAAGTTGGAGGGTCAACTTCTAGGTCAAATTGGAGGTCGATTTCTTATAAACTATAAAAAGTTAAACGCTCAAACTAACAGTGCTTTAACAGGGATGTCTATAAAAACTACAAGTACTGTTGGTTTGAACGTCTATAAGAATAAATCCTGGAATAAAGCATAAGTGATTATGGTAATTATCAGGCCTCAGCCTGAGGCCTGAAACATATGATATAGCTTGAGATTACTAGGCCGGAGAAAAATTTCTCATGAGTGGTTTATGCAATATGAAGTCAATCCTGGAAAGGAAACCAGGCTTCTATTTATCGCACCCACCACAAGTCTTAGAGCCATGGGGTCTAAAGTTTGCATGCAGCGCACGCGCCCATGGAAGCATACACTGCGATGTCATTAATTGTCTGTTTACCTCTGCACGCATCATCCAGACAAACTTCTTAATTAACTCAATTTTCTTAGCGCCCTGCTTGAAAATTACTGGTTGTAAGACAAATCTCTGGGTGACTGCTTGACAATGCCTGCATCCTCCACCACTTCGTTGTCCTCGAATCCCTTGTCGTCTCCTCTGATGTCCTTCAAGTTCACCTGCTCTGGTGTCTTGGCCATTCTGCGTGGGTCCACCAGCGTCGGCAGCACAGGTTCTGAGAAGAAAAAATCTTCCTGAGTTTTGTACTCTGGTATTGGACCCGGGGTGTACCCTTTCCACATATAGTGGGATTCCGGATGGTACCCCACTGTCTGGACCATATCTTGGGGGTAGGTCCCTGAGGTGATTCGCTCGGAGGGTGCCCAGGAACCTCCGGCGTTGCAAAAGGAGAAGAAAATCTCCCGCCCATCCTCCCTCTTTCCATTCTTCAAACGTTCAAAGACCACCCAACTACCCCGTCCCCACCACCGGGCCGAACATTGACGCTCGGCCGGCCCCCACAACCCCCTCCAACAATTTGTCGGGTCACAACAACCGGGGCCCCAAATTGCCCAGTGCTTGTAAAGGGGGATGGTCTCGTTGACATTCTGGAAGAATTGGGGGTGTTGTCCTCGTCGGTGGAATGCCCACGTAGGATTCGTTTCATTGCCGGGATTTTGTTTCATGAATTGCGAAAATTCATGCTCTAATGCTTGCCAGCTCTTTTTGTATCGGCGCAATTCCATCATTTTGTGAAACGGCTGTCCTTTCCCCTGTTGCAAAAGATACAAAGTCCACCAAGGCACGGCCATCATGCCCATCATCCGTCTGGCCTCCGTCTTCCAAATAATCTGAGGGGCATTCTCAGCTCGGCCCAACAAGTCATGCGTTCTCAGATAACTCACGATCTCTTGGGAGGCAAGGGGACCCTGCCAGCTTCCTTGAGTTCTCTTGTGAGGCGCCTTATCCTCCGATTGGACCTGTCGGATGTAATTCTCCAATTTCGTCTGCGTGAACAAAGGGAGCCACTGGTTTCGGAGAGGGTCGTAGAGATCGAACGGACCTTGGCACCCTCCTGCAATAAAAATTAAGGGAGTTTGGTTTTCTTGAAGCAGATCTTCTATACGATTGTTGACAGTCTCCAGCCTGAATGGGTATTGGATGAAATGGTCTGCTGTTTTTCAAAATCTTCCGCAGCCCGCAGCTCATTTTTCAAAACGTTCGAGTCACTTTCAAGGGCATACTTGTACACTCTCCTAGTGTGTTTAATTTATGGGGCACTTTTCTATCGCTACTGGTCTCAGGCGCCTGTCTTACTTTTCATTCTTTGATTTGCATCTGTGCTACGATGCTCTCTCTGGGTGAAAAAGAAAAGTAACTCCCTCCGACTGACGATCACATGTGAAGGGCATGGCAGTCCAATAACCGTCGTCGCACGTGACTGTGCCCACCACATCCTGGAAGTTGGAGTCGATCGTGAAGGACTCGTACTGGAGGTGCACGGGGGCGTACCCCTTCTCGCTGTTGCACGTGATCACGTGGGTGTCTCCGTGCTGCATGCATACAGTGCATGCACTTATTTCTGTATGAAAATCAATGAATCACGTGGGTGTCTCCGTGCTGATGCAGCCATGGGAGGGGCGCAAGGGTGCATGCTCTCTGTGTGACTGCATGCTGATGAAGAATCCCCCTGTGAAAGACTAAGATAAATATTGAAGATCCAATAATCCCATTTTCCCTTCAGTCAATCTCCGTCTGGATGTGCCTGTCAGTCAGAAGCCACGTGGTTAACAAGACAAGTGGGCATTCTCAGACGAACTAACAAAAGGAATTTAAAGACAATTGAACCAACAAACAAGTAAACGAACCTACCTGTCTCGCCCAGCTGATCACATCGGGATCTCCGTTACGAGCCCCAGAGACGGGGTCAATCGAGTTCGGGTTGAATTTGATGATCGTCTTGATGATCTTGTAGGGAGAATTGCCGGAGAGACCACTGCCCTCGCACTGTCTCTTGGCGCACTTTGTGTACCTCCCAGAGGCATGAATCTTCTTCATGAGGTCTGAATGGTCAAACCCTCCCTCTGAGGTCCACGCTTCCTCGATGGCTTTCATCTCCTTCTCTCTCGTCTTTCCGTAAACTTCCTCGTGTTCCTCGAACGCGTCCTTCGCATCGCCTGAAATCAAGACAAGAGAAGAAAAGAGACGAGAGACAGATGTGGGGAACAGCTGTGCATGCAGAAAAAAACAGATGTGCTTACGGTTGTGACCATGCACAGATGCAACGACGCTGCTGTGGATCTTCCATGATCCCCATGGGTGTTTCCAATTTGAGATCCAACTTTGAAGACAAAACCTTTCACTACAAGCCACGAGTGTCATCCCTCCATATCTGTCCAGGAACCTCCGTCGATTTCCGTATATCCCTCCAACCATTATTTTGACCAAGGGAAGAGATCATCAACCTTTTTCTCTCTGGCCACTCGATGCAGGCTAAAGGGGGGTATTTCGTTATTCCGGTCCTTTGCTGCAAGTGGTTTAAAATTGGGCACCTGTAGGCGCTCATCTAAGCAACACAAGCAGACAGACAGGCAGACAGGCAGACAAAGCAACATACATACAGACAGACAGACAGACAGACAGACAGGCAGCCAGTCAGAAAAAAGCTGGCATACCTGCAAATTCGGGTCGTGTGAGGGCCTTGTTGCACGGAGAGTGCGCACTCGTGGCGTGATAGTTGAGGCATTTTTGTTGCAGCACGTTGGTAAAGTCCGGCTGGCATTTCTCTGCACCCACAAACAGGCAGACGAGAAAAAGACATAGAAGACATTCAAGAGGGGGACATGAGAAGGGAAACTTGTGTCAAAGTTCGAGCACTGCTTCCCACTCTGACTGGCTTTGGTGTGGCTAATGTTGATCAGAAAGGCTGCAGTAGGAGACAAGAGGAGGATCGTGCTGGCCGTCGGAATTGTGATGGGAGACTTGTTCACTATGTCTACCTGCCTGTTGAATCACTTGCTTATCTGCCTGACTGACTGACTGACTCTTGCACTGCAGTGTGATTTTCGTCCATCGTCCGTCCTGGCACGTGGTCTCCTGGTACCAAGAGTAGCCGTGCAACTTCATGTCTCTCAGACTGGAGGGGTTGTAACCCTTTCTGTAAGCAGGAAGCACACACACACACACACATATATATATAATCAATAAAGCACTTGCATACACTTGTATACCTACCTGTCTTTTTGCCTCTGTTCACAGAGAGGTCTCGATGCAGAGGGGAAACGTGAAAATGCATCACTCTTTCCGAGACCCTCCTGGGCTTTGACATTGGAGATAAAACAGAAGGTGAGGATACAACGAGACTCTCGAGGAGAAGGAGAGAGTTGCCTGACAAAGATTTCAACCTTTTCATCTGAATATTTCTACTTTAAAAAAGAGATTTACTCATGCGAGAAAGAACAAAATATCTATCGTCTGGTCGACTGACGTCTTGACGGTGTCATCCCGACATTTCACCAGTCGGACTGTGCCGTGCACAACAGCAGGAGGACACTTGCCGTCGTCCTTCTTCTTCTTGTCTACAAATCGGCACTCCTCCACTTTCTCTTTCGACTGCAAGCACACAGATGTGATCGGAATTTTCATTCACGCCACCGATCATACCCAGCTTGCCTTGAACCCACCCGCGTCTGTTCAGTCCATAGAGTCAGATGCAAGATCCCAATTCTCATCAAGAAAGCAGCCTTAGTGAAGAGTTTAGGTGAGCGAGGGGACCGAAAGAACGTGAACACACTACTTTTCCGAAATTGTTGAGACAGATGGACCTCTGCTTTTGTGGCTCCGCTTTTCTGTCCCCCTTTCTATTTCTTCCCTGAACTCTGTATGCCTCAATTGACTCCCAAAACTTAGTTTGTTGGTTTGTTTCAATGGTCTTACAAGGGACCCGACTGACCCACCCAGATTTCCTCTCCCATGGGTGCCCTCTCAAAGTCCGCCTTGAAGACTGCAAATCTGTCCCAGTCGTGAATCATCTTCTCGGGGCAGGTCTCTGCACACGAAGGAACGTATTTATTTGTGCATAGAATATACTTATAAGGACACAAAGAGAGATTCACACATGCACAATGAGTTCATGGCCAGCCGAGATAAATTCCTTAGAGTTGAGTTCGAAAAGGCACTTAAGGCTTGTGGATATATTAATTTGTGCATTCTTTGCCATTGAGTATCCCTGAAGGTCTTGAAGTGGGGCAACCTCCCGTAGCAATCACAAGGAAGCTCTTCTTTGTGCGTCGTTTCAAAAAACACAAAAGAGCCCTAGCGGCAAACCAAGGGAGAGAGAGAAGCCAGGTTTCTCTTAGCTCTGCTGACTTCTGCAAGAGAGCGTGGCGCCCTGCCAGACCCCATTGAGGCAGATCAGTCTGTCTTTCGCAGGTTCGCCAGGCTTTCTGGGGTAGAATGTCTTCTCAGGCAAAAGGCCGTCGTCAGTCACGACCTGGGTCTGCACACAGGCAAAAATAGGGACAAAGATACAAACAGACAAACAGACAGACAGACAAAGATACAGACAAAGATAAGAACAGACAAAAGTTGACAAAGAATGATGCAAGAAGGGAAGGGAAGAAGAGGCAACAACGGGGGGTTGTGGTTAGTCGTGCAATGAGGGAAAGGAAGCCCCTCCCAACCGACCGGCTCGAATCCTTCCTTGCACGAGACGGTCGCGGTTGCGAGAGGCTTCTGTACAACGTCCGGGTCGTCTGTCTCTGCATCGCTTTCAATCTTGTACGCGTTGGTCTGGAAGTGTCTGATGGCCGGGTCTTCGTCTAGAGGGAGGCACATGGCTGCAGAAATGCATTGCATACATCGATGCATGCACGTAGTCGGGACACAGGGAAGCGTCATACAGATACGATGTCTCGATGCAGATGTATAGCAGGGAAGGGAAGGGAAGGTGTGCATGCATGAATCAATGAATACGACGACAAGCAAGGCATGATTGTCGGTCCACATTCAGTGGAAGAAGACGCATCCGGCAAATACAACTTCTGAGAGAAGCTGAGTGAGGATAATGGTTCTTGTTCCTTGCAAAGTGATCCGCGGGGAAGGAGAACAACACTACATGTATACGAACTCACGTCCGCACTGAATGGTGGGGATCTCCCACTTCCCGTGAATGCACGCGATCCTCTCTGTCTGGTTCCAGTGCCCCCCCATGGCAGCGTATCCGGAATTGATGTTGCACATCACGTCCAGTTGGCTCATGTGCTTCATCTCCAAGTCAAAGTGCCAGATGTAGTTGTCTGGAAGCACCGGGATCACGTGATGCGCGACAGGGTTGAAGTTGCCCCACTGCTTCTCCAGGGGGCCGCACATTTCTGCAGACACACAAAGGTGTACACACCAAACGATTCATCCTTGCGGATACCCGCCAGAAATGCAGCGACTTCCGTTGTTGGAGATCCACCCGGGAGTCATTGATGCATCTGTGTTCATAGTCTTTGTCATTGTTTTTCACCCTTTCGCTTCTCTTTTCCGTTGTGGAATTGGCAGAATTGTCTGTATTCATCGTTGGCTACGACTCAATCACAACGTAAAAGTTCTGTTTTGATCTGAAGACTGACCAGAGCACTCGATGTCGATCGACTGCATGGCCCCGTGGCTGCACGTGACCGTGGTTCTGCTCTTTCCCTTACTGCCCATGGCAGGGGTGAATCCTGCCGAGCACTTCACGTCCACCGAGTGGCCATGTCTGAGTCCCAGCGGGTAGGCCTCTTGGAGAGTGGACAAGGGGGGGATGATCTCATAGTTGGGGGTCATGAAGGGCCAAGCCGGGCAACGGGCTGCAGGGCAGAGATCAAAGGAAGAGACGACACATGTTCACATTTAGAGACGTTGCAGACAATTCGCTGTCACTCTCTACACGAAATGAGAGTGAAAAAGAAGAAACCAATTACTGTTGGCAATTTGGTACATACATCCACATGTAGATTCATGCACAAGACACTGTTGCATGCTTGAGCTGAAGGACAGAGAACAACTAAGAGTGCATGAGTTGACTGACGGAAGCACTGGATCTTCCTCGTCATCCAGTGTCCAAAAATGCACTCGATGAGCTCCGAGTCCCCAAGCACGGGGGTTCCATCTGCCAATGCGTTGGTGGACAGATGGTCCTCGCAGGAGACACGGATGGCCGCACGCTCGCGATACACGTCGGAAGAGACCCTCTCGTAGAGATACCCCTCCTCCTGGACGTCAAATTCGGGGCATTTCTCTGCACACACACACAATGACAGATTCAAGGATCAACATGCATGCCTTGTATTTTAATTTGTGCCGTTCATCCCGGTTCATAAGAATATCCAGGGTACCTCTTGCTCTCTCTTTGATCATCTCCTGGTCCGCTCCCTCCCGCTGGAAGGAACATGGGATTTAGCAGCTCTAGAAGGTCGCAGGAATGATTCGTTTTTCTGTCGACTGATTGAGCAGCGGAAGACTTTGTTTTCAGACTGCTCCAGAGAGAAGGTCACGAGACTGAACAGCACTTTGGTCAACTCAACTCTCTATTTTTACCCCGTCTTTTACTTCTCTCCCCACCCTCTCACTCGTCTCATTGTCAGCGTTGGTCAGAGATTTGTATTTTTTCCGAATGAATGAGCAACTGACGTCTGCACAAAATTGAGACCTTCTCGAAGGCGCCGTCCTGACACATGAGGATTTGTCTGTTGGTCTTGTCAAGAGGCTCTGCGTCCGCTCTGCAAACAGAAGAAGAAGGCACGAACATGCCTGCCCAAATCGACATGCATCAATACATTCGCAGATTACAAAAGAGAAGGAAAATAAAAAGCGAGAGGCCAGCTGGGTGCTTTCACTATCTACCTGCACTCCTAATCTCGTATTAATAGAAGCAGAAAGTCATCCGGTGTCCAGACAGAAGAACCAAGAGGTTCATCGGCAGACAAAAACAAAAACAGAGAAAACATAGCAGAGAGGCAAAGTGACAAGGCAGAAGAAAAACAGAGAAAACATAGCAGAGAGGCAAATAGATAAGGCAAACAGAGAGACAGAGCGACGGACCTGCAGCCTACAAGCACCTTTCCCAAAGGCTGGATGGCTTCCTCCTCTGTGCCGAACGGTTGCACCACATACCGTCCTCCCATGCTCATCACATCTTGCCTGAGTTGATCCATGTTGCATGGCTCTGCATGCACGCCCATTGATTGATGTGTGGGGGAAAGAAGAAAGTCAGCAAAGGCAGAATTCAGAGAGAGAGAGAAAGAGAGAGAGAGAGAGAGAGAGAGAGAGAGAGAGAGATGAACATAAACAAAGACTGTTGGGTCACTGTTAATGCACAAGAGTGGGCCTGCATCGAACGCCGAAGTATTTCGGACTACGCAGTACGGACGAACAGAGTAGAGGCGAGCGTACACAAAATTTGTACACGAAAGAGAAAAAAGTCGTCATGCAACGCAAGATTTGACACAAATGGAATCAAGATGGTCGGAAGAAAACTGGACCATAGTGGTGTAGGATAGTCGAGAAAACGGTTCTATAGAGGACATGAAGGAACATGGGTGAGAGAGAGAGAGATCAGCGAGAGAACCCACTGACTTTGGCATTTGAGAAGAGGCCGCGACCATTTGCCCCACCGACACGCAATGTCACCTTTGTCGTCCTCATTCCCTGCAGACAGCCAGATGGACAGAGAGAGGGATAGACGGACGACAAAAAAAGGGGCAGAAGCGTGAAGAAAGCAGCGAAACACGTAGCGGACAAGGGTCGGTTCAACGCAACGCACAGACAGTGTTGAAGCAAAAGAGAGGAAAAACTTCAAGTCATCACTTTGGCGCAAGGAGCCTCGGTCTTTGATTCACTGACCTGTTCCTGGCACGCCTATGCTTCCCTCTGCGCACTTGACTGTGAGGTCTGTTCCGTGTGTGTTGGGGATCCCCAGCCACTGCTTGTCTGGGCCTGTTGACTCGTATCCCTCCACCTTCAGGTTCGAGAGCTTGTGCACAGGGAAGAGATTCAAAGGACAGTTTGCTGCAGAAAGGAGTGCAGGGGCAAGGGGGGCAGAGATGGGTGTGGGTATCCGTCACGAGAAGCGCTTCGGCGTCCCTCACCCGTCCATTTAGTGCAGTGCACTTCAACCTTCTGTTCCCTGCCTGCTCTTCCCGGCCAGACCTTTTTCTGTCCCTCAGGCCCATTTTGTCTGTCCTCTGTTTACCTTTTTCCCACTCTTCCTTTTCTGCCTTGGCCTCTTTTAAAGTCCAGTGCTGTTTTCTTTCTCCTCTTATCTTGAGGTTCTTACGCACATAGAAAAGTGTGTCTGGCTCCGCGTGAAACTGATCGCACTTGATTCTACCATGTGAGACGCCTATCCACCTTACCTGCGCAGACGAGCCAGACGTGGGAAAAGGACCCATCGTAGCAGTACACAGGCGAGGGCTCCTGTCCGCTGGTGGGAGTCCACCCGTCCTCGCACTCGACCATCATGGGGTTTAGAGGGTCATGGGGGATCCGGGGGTCAGAGTCGCTAACGCGGGGGGCCGCCTCCTGAAGTCTGTAGCCCCAGGCAGGGAAGTACAGAGCGGGGTGGTCCTTTGGACTCGTGGCCTTCGTCTGCTCATGGCAGGACTCTGCAGATTAAATTTGAAAAAGTCAAAACACACGTCCGATTGATTGACAATGAATTTACATGCATGGTGTATGGTGATAAACAAATATGCATCAGAGGTAGGAATCGAAACGACTCTCTTTGTGCATCTACAGGCGGGCGTGAGCCTGACACGACAAAAGGAGGACACTCGACATATCACAGAGGGCAAAGAAAAATAATCAGAGGACGTGAAGTGAAAAAATAACGCACCGACCAAGATTCCCTCTTTCATATTTTTCATCTGGGAGGATCAATCACCCGGGTTCTGAAAGGAAGATGCAATTTTCTTTCTAAAGGTGTTTGCCAAAAATTCGATGGCTTGACTAAAAGAAAGCAATCGAGACATCTGATAAATAGGGATGCTCTCTGACTGATGCATGCGACTAACGTCTGCAAAGGACGTCAAATGCGGTCCAGGTCCCGTCCTCGCACACAGTCATGCCGACGTCACTCTTGGAGATGTGGTGATGATGCGAGGTGTCGTTGCATCTGACCTCAGCAGCAGTCCCGTGGGGCATTGAAGCATTGGTCATGTTCGCAGGAGCATTGACCAATTTGTACCTGTGCCTGCGTGCGTCCTCGGAACTGAACTGAAAGGGGGGACAGTCGTCTGCAAAGAGAGAGAGAGAGAGAGAGAAAAGACATTCAACAAACGAGGGGGGCCCGGGGGGGCACAAGTCAGAGATAAAGCGTTTCTTTTTGTTTATGATGATTGATTCTTATCCGCGACAAGAAGCTCCGTAATTTGTTTGGTTTCTCTTTCGATTCATCAGTCAGACAGCCGGTCAGTACATTAAATGCATTTGCCTCTTTTGTGTTTGCCTCTCTTTTTAATTGCCCTCTGTTCTTTGGCAATCCACGTTTGAGCTCACGTTTGCAAGAGAGGGTGAGGGGTTCCCAACTGCCATAGACACACTGCAGAATTTCCTTGTTGTCGATTTTTCCTGTAAGCGTCCGGGGTCCCTCTGCGGCAGTGTGCTGGTCATTGCACATGACTTTCACGAAGGTGCCGTGCTCGGTCACTGCTCTGGGAGGGTCCAGTTTGTACCTCACGAGGTCAGGCACGGGGAGCTTGTCACACGACTCTGCACATAGGGAGGCACAGCATATCAGAAAGACACACAGGTGTGGAGAGGCGAAATGTACAGCTGGAGAATCGGACACGGTCTTGGAAGTGAAGGAGAGAAGGTTTCGGTCCCCACAAATTATTTTGAGAATGAAGGTGCCGACGCCCACAGCACATGCGCATTACCTTCTACCCCTTCTCATATGCCCCCCACAGGGCTCAACAAATGTGCTTTAGACATTTGTTCTTGCAGTCAAATGTCTTTCACACTCACTCAGCCTTGCAACACAGAAACCGCCCCCCCTCTCCACTCACTCACTCACTCATGCAGAGGAGCTCCAGAGCCCCAAACTGCCCGTCGTTGCACTGGACGTCGTAGAACGCAGGGGCGGCCTCAGCTGCACAAACATTATTATTTTGAGTTTCAGTATTGCAAGAGAATCTTGTCCGAACTTAGTCAGTCATTTTGATGCTGTGCATGCATGAAGATGTGAACAAAATAAAATTGAAACCAGCTAGGCAAAGATCAAACTGAAGGTGCCTTTGTTGATCCGATGCTCTCCACCCCGCCTTCGTGTTCAATTCATTCCCCCGTTTTTTCCATAATTTGTTTCGCGCGAATAAGAAGGGGGTTTGGAAACAACAAAAAAAGGTAAGCAAAATCAAAAGAAGCAGGACAAACAACTTGTAGCGGTGCAATGGAGAACGAAAGTAATCCTCGTAGTTCTAACAGAAGGATTCGAAGACGTACATTGTGCATCTTCTGGAAGGGTAGCTAGACAAATCGACACTTCTTCTCCTCTCATGCTGTTGTTTTGTTGAAAGAGTGGAAACAAAAATCGTCATGATGCAGATAGAAAACATCGATCATCATGTACACAATCAAATCTACTGACCATTCCCCTCCTCCCCGTCTTTGTGCCATGCCGTTCTGTCCAGACGGAACGGAGAAAACCCCTCGTCACAAGTGTACCTCCAAACAGATCCGTGGCTCCACGAGGGTCTGTCTTTGTTTTGTCCCTGTGCAACCAGCCGCTTGATGTACCCCTCTCTGTTCATAGGCAGGGATGCCTCCGAGCAGTCAGCTGCACGCAAACAGTTGTGTATGCACGAAATGGTTCTTTGGGTTCAGTCAAACGCTTGCAAGTAGAATAGTGGGCTTCTTTCTGGGATGGGGTGAAAAAGGAATCCAAGCAGTCAGTCGACCAGAGACAATTCAGAGCGTCGGAAAAGAAAAGCTGATCGAGAAAAGAATGTGCCCAGAAAAAAAAAAAAAGGCAAAGCTGGTAAAAATGACAAAAGACAACGGTGAACTCTCTTAAGATCGCGACAAATGCTCGAGCAATGCGTTTGCTGCTCTCACATGTAAAGCATCTGCAGAGCCATCTTGAAAAACATTGTTTTGATGTTGAGAGATTTCCGTGCATACCTTTCTAAAGAAGGGACACACACACACACACACACACACACACACACAGAGAGAGAGAGAGAGAGAGAGAGAGAGAAGCCCCCCCATTTATACCTTTGCAGATGAGGGTCCGAGCTGTCCAGAGCCCATTCACACAGACAACAGTCTGGCTCCTCAGAGTCCCCACAGGCGAGGCGTCGTCTGCGCACTTGATGATCCGCTCGTTCCCGTGTTCGAGTCCGGACCCAATCCCAGTCACCACATACTCGGCATGAGCATCCAGTTCAGTGTACTCGCTCTTGCATTGGGCTGTATGCAGGCACACAGAGGTATGGAAAAAGTTTCATAAACGACGGCCAGCAGAGAATGCATAAGAAGAAAAAAAGAGAGAGAGAGAGAGCAAACCGGAAGAAACCTTATAAGCAAACCACACACCGTCGAAAGAAAACAAGGGCTCGTCTGGACAGAAATCGTTCCCTCTCTGTGTATCTTTGCCCAACTCACGTGCACAGATGAGAGTTCTTTGTGTCCAGTTTCCGTTTTCGCACACGATCTCATCTGCCGCTGCCTCCTGAGCGGCCTTCTCCCTTGCGGCTGCCCCCTCGGCGCTCTGCAATTCCTCCTCTGACTGATCCACAAGAGAGGCAGACGAGAAATTGGCCGCACAGCTGATCATCACCTGCATCGATCAGAATCCATTCAGGGCGTGGGAGGCACCAAGAAGAAGATTCTGCCACCCAAAGTAGGTACTGATTCGAGAGGCACCAACAGGTTTACTTTCAACCAGAAGAACAAAAAAGACAAGCGAACTCTCTTAGCTGAAAGGCGTAAGAGGAAATCCGAAAGTGTCACATGAGTGTTCAGACTGTCTCTGAACCTTCTAGTTCTCAAATCTGTTCCCACTCATTTCCAACAAGCGCGCATACAGAGCGAAAGCCGGGGCCCTGCCTACAGGACGGCACTCGACTGACTGATGTCAGAGGGTCCATATGCTGGTGCTCTGACCACCATCCCAAGGTCTGCGCGGTAAATGAGTTTTCCCCTGCACGCACACACCAGAGAGGAAAATAAGAGGTGATACCGTATACACAGACACGACTTTCCATCTCCATTCCAGGTGTGTGTGGCCTCTTTCTTTGGAAAGCGGACGGTTTCCTGGGAGGGATATGGATCAATCGGAAGGAACCCGCCCACTTGGAAGGGAGAGTAGAAAAAACAATTGTGAATCACCGTCCTTTCCTATTTGGAATCATTCCGCGATGACACAAAAAGAGAAATAAGACCCACACAGCGCTCGGTGGCTGAAAGAGAAAGACAAAGAAACCTACCCGGAGTTTTCACGGCCACCTCATAGGCCTCAGAGTTCAAGACTGGTTGGACCTCCGACCCGTCGCAGAACCCTGCGAAGAGGTGAAACAGAGCGGAAACACACAAACGTCAGGTGCACACCATATGTGAATAGGTCAACACATACGTAGACGCAAACCAAGCAGGACCTCTGGTGCATCGGTATTGGTGAACTCTGAGACGGGCGCTAGTGACGTAAAGAGTGAGAACTCAGTTGGAGAACAATGCGTGTCTGTGCAAGAACAAATAGAGAGAAATGACAAAGCATAAGAGAGAGGGGCCATGAAATGGGATACAAAGGAATATATTTAATCGTCAGTCTGTAGAGATGTGACGAAAAATAGAATAAATCCATTTCGTTTCAAGTCTGTCTCGCACACTCTATTCCTCACCCTCCTCCCATGCAACGACCCACTTTCGCATCTGAGCATGACAGTGCTAAATGCGGTCAATTGGACTACCTCCTCTTGTTGAAGGTTCTCGTCACCCAAGCAGGTGATCCTCTGATATTTGCCGTTCTCCGGATTTCTCGCCCGGAATCCGTGCGCTGTGTTGCACCTGCATGCATCAGGACCGCCGGTTTGCTCGTTCTTTTGGTATTCGCTATGTACAGTCGTATGAGCTTCGTTCGACTTCACAAGTGCACTTTAGGCCACCCGGCAAAGACACACTGAAATTCGTCCGGCCTGCTTCTGTACAGAGCATTTCGTTCGGATGCAATTTGTTCCCTTTTCTGCGACGCAGAAAGACACTTGCACTTAGAGAAACTACTTATCACGTCTATTTGGCGTATATGTCTTATTTTTCCACACAATGACTCGCTGTGCAAGACGCAAGTCTTTATCTGCACCTTTCGCATGACTGCAAGATCCTTACTGACTGACTCTATGTGCAGGTCAGAACCAAAGTCGATCTCTGACGGGATGGAGCCAGCAATCACCTCCCCCTTCGAGTTGGTCATCTTCAGCGTGTACCGGCCAAGGCACTCACCCTCCGAGTTCGGGTCACACATATTCGCCTGGGCCTTGAAAGTTTTGCATCGCGCTGCACAGAAAGGCATTCATGTAGGGCTTTGTGTATCTTTCTGAATCTCCCCGAGTGGTTGTAGTTGCCGTCTGCATAAATGTGTAAGCTTTGTACAGAGGCTCCATTTGATTACCTTCGTGTGTTCATATGATTGAGTCCCATTTTCGTTTTTCCTTTTTTCCTGTCTTTCTGATTTTTTCTGCCCTCCGCCCCTCCAGCTTTCTATTTCCCCCTTTTCCCTGCTTGAATGCCCACTTCGAAAATGCTGTTGGTTGTTTTTCTGTCTTGTACTCATGTATCCGCGCCCTCCGCCCTCCTGACTAACTGACTGACTGACGCATGCATCGGAGTGTCTGTACAGACCACTCCCCGTCAGTGCAGACGATCTCCTCCTCCTGGAGCACACCCACAGCAGAGTAACCCTCTGCACAGCCAATCTTCCGCGTCGCCCCTGACAGCACCCCTGTCTCCTTCCCTCCAAGGAGAACGTAATTCCGGCTCTCCAACTCAAACATTGGACACCGCTCTGCATGCAGGAAAGAGGAGGAAGGAATATCAACAAATTGATTGAATTATATTCTAGAGGACACCGCTCTGCAGGAAAAAAGAGGAAGGAATATGGTCGAATCCGAAAATCAGGCGTCTTCCCAGTCAGGTTGAAAATCTCAACAAGCAGATTCAATTACCCTTTTTCTCGCTCGCAGCTTGTGCTCTTTTCTGCTTGTATGCGAGATCGATCGCCTGACTTGAGAACTTTAAAAATTATGCAGCAAAGAAGACCTTCTGAAGAACCATTCGATAGAAAGTCGGTCGATCGGCTTGATCCTTCCTTCTTCCTTCATCAAGCAATGAAGTTAAAAACAAGCGCATCGTCTTCTTGTTTTCACCCAGCCACTTCGAGGAACTCCTTGTGTCAAAAAGGAATACCGAAGCGGTCATGAGAAAGCCCTACACGTGGCTTGACTGATTGTACGTACTGGGTCCCCCACTTTTTCAGTCAGGAAGGAAAGAAGGAACGCACCCTCGATCATCCATCCACACTCAATTCAGTGACTCGTTCGCTCATTGAATTTCCAATTTATGCGTCCTCCGACACTTTCTCTCCTCCTCACTTTCTTACTGACGCACGCACGCACACGTCCATGCACCCACTAACTGACTGAGGCATTCGAGTTCCACAGGCTCATAGGATCCGACGATGCACCTCACCTCCACGCTCTCCCCCTCCCTCCCGTACCCCCCCGTGCATCTGACTGTCGAAATGTCCCCGTGTCTCCTGCCTCCAAAGTCGATTTGATATCTGCACACATCCACGTTGGGAAGACAGAAAGAAAAGGAGACAGGGAACGACTGAGAGCGGAGAAGCGAAGGAAAGGGGTCTATCACAAATGTCAAGTAACCGGAACAGCAAGTTCTTGGAGGATGGCGATTTCCTTGGCAGAACTCTATGGCATAAACAAAGACGAAGAAAACGGCCACGGTTGCAGTATTGATTCGTACATCTGCTGGTCTGTCCGTCCACGCTTTGACTGGTGAGTATTTCCATCTACGTATTTATCCATCTGTCTGTAGACTGACCTGTCCTTCCTCTCGGGGGCGACAGGAAACTCTGACAGGGGGGGGCACTCGTCTGCATGCAGTGTTCAAACACACACACACATCATTCATGCATCCAATCAGAGCGTCATTCAAACACACACATCGCCTGCAGGAAGGAACACCATCCAGAAAGGGGAGGGGGAAAGAAATTGTGTCGCAAAAACATGCGACCATATGCGCTCTGAATTCTTCATCTCTACAGCAGTAAACACATATTTGTGCAGGACCTGCGAGAGGACCAGAGAGAGCGATGCAGCCGAAGGAAATAAACCCAACTGAAACTAACCGAAGCATTGTAAGAGAGTAAACCCAACTCAATCAAACTAACCAAAGCATTGTAAGAGAGGCACATCCCAGAGCCCCCCTCTGCAGAAGACCTGCTCCTCATTCTTTCTCCCAGAGGCAGGCATCTTCCCGTCCTTGCACGCCAGAGTCACCGCGTCCCCGTGATGGACCAAAGTCGCTAGAGTCATCGCACTAGCCCCCTTCAGCTTATACGACAATTGATCGTACTCGAAGTGGGGACAGTCCACTGCAAGGGGAAACAAATGAATGATCATACATCTATTGCGCTGTACTCGAGATTGACACACTCCACTGCAATGGATATAAATTCAGGCACACGGAGGAAGAAAATTCACCTCAGGAACGAAATCGATACACGCGACCAAACGTGTTTGCGAAAAGAGTTTTGTCCCGCTGAGCACATTGACACGCACTTTAAACATGAGTGCTGGATTAATTGACTTTGCTTCATGATTCCTTCACTTCGAATGAGCACTCACGTTGGCAGTCGAGAGTCTGGGCCGTCCATGCCCCGTTGTCGCACAGCACTGTCTGAGGGTCTGTGCCAGTCGACTTTGCATATCCGGCAGAGCAGGTGATGTTCCTATCCGCACCGTGACGGAGAGACCCCGCGCCCTTTTTCGGTGCGATCTCGTAGCCCATGCCGAGGTCACGGTATTCCTTGCAGGGAGCTGCAATCAAGTCACGTAGTATGCGTGAGAAGAAGCGGAGTGAGGGATCATGACTAGGTATTGAAAGAAATGGACTCTGATGGTCAGCCTCTTCAGCCACAGTCAAATTCGGGCCTGAGAAAACATATTGACGACATCAGCGATGGTATAGAAAGGCCGGCTTTCTTTCCACCCCTGTCATTCTTGAGTCCAAGTATATGAAGCAGAGAGAGAATTTGGACCTTGGACTGTAAATAAGAGAGAGAGATTGGTATTCCTCGAAAGGCAGTCGGAACACCTTTCCTTTCAGACGAACGTTTTCTATTCACGGCAATGGCCCAAAAAGGAACGATGCAAAACAAACCGACTGACGATAGCAAGCGAGACCCGACTTGGTCCAGGTCCCGTCAATGCACGCGACCTGCTGGGCAGACTCGGTGATGCCCTCGGCTGGCTGAAGTCCGTTTGCGCAGACAACCGTCAGAGTCGTGCCGTGGAAGCGTTGGTGAGTGGGCCCGGAGACGGCCTGACCCTCCAGGGCTTCGTAGGTGATTCGACAGTCCTCTGCATGCAGTCATTGATAGATTGACATAGTAATGAAGTCGTGCAACCAGAAGAAGACATTGAGGGGGGATGAAGTAAAGCTTTTATTCTGATTCTCTCTTGCTAACGGCCAAAATGGCTACAGGCACATATTCCAGCTTGCTACAGAATGTATTCTGTGATGCTAGATGATGCCCGCCCGCAGGCTTTTATGGCAGGCATCAGACATGCAGGCAGCCAGCGGGCCTTTTTCCTGTCTCAACCTGACTTCTCTCGGTCGTCTCGACCTTTGCCAAACTCACGAGAAGGACAAGAAAGAGCAACGACTCACCCATGCATCTAAGCGTCGGCTCATCCCACTTCCCCCCCTTTCGGCAGACGAGGATCTCGTCGTCTCTCGTCGGGTCTCCCGTCGAGTGTTTGGCGGCACACCTAACTTTTCTCCAGTCTCCCATCTCATTCCCCTCCGACCCCTCGACCTCCATGTGCCTCTCGAAGGCCTTGATATGGTCTTTGAATTCCGGGCATCTCCAGAAACAATTACAGGAACAGAGACCGTCGGGGTCCTTCAAAGGGTCGCAGTCCTCGCCCTCGTCCACCACTCCGTTGCCACATGCAGAAGTACGGCCTGAATGCAGAAAGAAAGAAAGCAGTCGTTCATACACGGGTCAACGTTCGCTCTAAATCAGTCTTGGTTGGGATAGGGGTTCTTTCAACTCAAAGAGCACTGGGCACCCTGTCCTTGCGGAGAGAAAAAACAAGAAAAGCCGGGCATACAAGAAAGTTCGAGTCATCCAGAGTTCTTCAGAAAACACAAAAGACAAATTGACAAGGAGGAAGCGAAAAGAGAGAGAGAGAGAGAGAGAGAGAGAGAGAGAGAAGGAGACGCACCGATTTGTCTGTCGATGCTCGTGATGGTGTCAGCGATCAGTGTGATTTGGTCTGCTTGGGACTTGTACACAAGCTTCATTGCCTTCACCACCCCTGCACACACACGCACACAGACACAGACACACACACCGCAAATCGTCACAATAACGGAGATTAGAGGGCCAGTGTCTTACATCCGCACCCAGCAATTAGCAAGCGCACTTTTCGCGACGCTTAAACGACTGATCCATCCAGTCAACACACGGAGTGACGCAGACACCCTCCAGGTTCCCCCCCCACACATGCAAAAGAATCAAACGCGTTCCAGAGGGTCCCCCTCAACCAACCCCTTTGTCCAAGGACTTACCGTTGAAGCAGTCATTTGCCCCATGAGAGCACCCGAGGACCCACACGCCCCGGCTCTGTCTGAGTAAGGACTCGTCGGTGGCTCCTATGAGGACGTCCTCGGAGTTCTGCTTGAAGGGGGAGGTCGCCATCACGGCAGAACCTCCGACTGCCTCCTTGAAGATGTACAGCTGCATGCAATGCATTCGCCACATGGAAAGCAATTGGAGTGACAAGAATGCGAAAGATGAAAGAAAGAAAGAAATATATTGAGGGAGTGCAGCTTTTCATGAAAAGAAACAAAAAACGAATGATTATGGGGGGGGTCTGAGGAATAAAAAAGCAAGCAAGAGACAGGAAAGGACGACGTAGTACGACAGCTATTCGGCCCGACAGAATTCAGACAAACTTTATAGAGTACAACCAGTTCCCTTTTTTGGGATATGCTTCTCGGGCTTCATGACTTTGGACATTGCGATTCTGCTTTTTGCTTTCGACGTGCTGACTGACTGACCCTCATTTGGCCCTGGACAGAATACCCCGAGAATATGTACGTGGTTGTCCGACCGAAACAGGACTCCACGAGGAATGCACCATCGTTATTGGTCGGGTAGGTCTCCTGACCGTTCCATGAGAACCCGATGCGAAGGGCGGAGAGGTCACGAGTCTGAGTAGGAACGGCAACGATTTGGAATCCGAAGCCGTTGTCGAACAGAACCTGTTTCCGTTTTCCAGCAGAGACGGCTGAGAAGTCGATGGTGAAATACAGGGTGAAACCGTTTTGCAATCCGTCTCCACGCACAAGAGCCGGCATGGTAGCGTCCATCTTCAAGGACGACCCCATATGAAACAAGAGTCCTCTTGCAAATGACGTCTTCCCCCCCAGTTTCTGTGCCCATCTGACTTTTTCTTCCATGACTGCTTCTTCATTAGGCCATGACTCAATGTGGTTGAATCCGGTCCTCTTTACTCCTGTGTAGAGGAAGGTGGCCTCAGGCACTTCCTCGGCCGTCACAGCAGGCCTTGTTGATTCGGAACCTGAGTCAGATCCTCCTTCTGACGGCTCCTGCTGCGCTAGCAACTCGACAAATCCTCCGGGAGGTCGGGGTTTCAACATCTTCTTTCGACTCTTGACCTCAGGAGGCGGTGGTGTAGTGGTCCCCTGACTGCCTACTACTGCGACTTGCTCCTCTTCTTTCCCTGCCCCCGTCTCTGCCTGCCCCCCTTCATCAACGAAAGTTTCCAACTGTTCCACAAATGATGCTGCTTCCCCCGTCCCATCCCCCCCTCTAAGCTCTTTATCCTCGGGGTAAAGTCCCCATTTCAAAGTCAAATCCGGCCCTAGCGATTCGCCCTTCAACAAAACTTCCGTCTGAGACTTTTCCCCAGACTTCCCACTCACTTCCACAAACGCATCCCCGCCTTCCACTTCTGCACGCATGCAGAGGGCACATGGAGCGAGTGAAGAAGGCATACATAATCAAAATAAGAAGTAAAAGCAGGAGCACTCGTTCGGAATGTATTACTTTCTTCCCTTGCGACAAACAGGAGAAGGGACAAAGAATAGAAAAAACCATGTATTCAGATCCATGCATTTATGTATGCACATGAAAAGACGGACCTGAAGAAGGATCAAGCTTAGTCCCAACCGGTACGTTAACGGGCTGCAGCCAGAGAAAGAACAGGGAGAACATATGGGGTGATGGGACAGGAGAAACAGTCAAAAGGAAGCGAGAGACAATGTGCGATGCTACACGGATGTCTTCCCAGAATCTATCTCCCACCTTGCCGAGCACGCCCCACGATTGCACCACCGCGAAAAGAAATAGCGGTCTTCTCATTTTTATTTCGCCCACAAATTAGGAGTGGGGCACCCCGCTGGTTTTCGTGTCCCTACGAGATCCTCTTTTTGCCTGAATCTCACAAAAGACTGGCGACTTCCTCACGTGCAGTAGACTTCGGAGGGAACTTTGACACGGGTTTCCAGCAGAATTTCCGGCTACGTGTGCGTGGATCTTTCTCTGCGCTTTTCTGTCTTGAGCCAGCCAAATTTACAGGAGGAAGCTGAGACCCATTCCCTGTCCAATTCACTTCGATTGGTGTACAACTGATCTATATACACGTATATACATGTGCAGCTATGCATGTGTATATATATATATATAGCTATCATGCATACGCATGAGGCTGTTTATACGATGTATTGATATGTATGTCGGTGCATCGATCGATACGTATATAAAAAGGATGACCGATACGGGCATCGCGTGTATATATACACGAGAGTGGGCGCGCGCTGCGCGCCGACGTTGTTGTGGTGGGTATATATACTCTTGAATGAATGAATGAATGGATGAATGAAGGAATGGATGAATGATTGAATGATTGAATGGATGAATGATAGGTTAGATCTCTATTACGGAAAGTCTGTCAGTTCAAGGTTCACTTCCAAACTGCTTCTAGAAGCTTTGCAAGCAACTGTTGTTTACTCAATCCAGGCTATACGCAGCTGACTGAATTAATTCTACTTTATTTCTATTTTATTTAATTCTCTTCTAATACAGACTGGCATGGTGGCACCTCCATGAACCTGCGTGCATATGTTGGTCTCTGAGCTGTGGACATCCTGTGCGGCGGTGGTACGCGTTAGTTCGGCTCACCCCGGGATTGGCCGGTCCCGTGGCTCGCCTCACTATGTTACGATAGTTCATATAAGAAAATTAATTATGTCACAGATTCATTTAAATTTTCTTAAACTTAGTCTTCATTCTACCGTATTTTTTAAGCAAAATACATAAAATCTTTCATACGTCTGGATAATGCCAGGTAACACCTAGTAACGCCCCCACCCTAACTACTATCTGAGTCTAACCCTCACGATGATTGAGGCCTGACTATATGTGAGTGCAACTTTCTGCGTGGCTTCAATCAGCTATTAATACATATAGCGTGGCACTGCGTGAACCAGTTGTAATTTTTCTTGCTTTCCGGGGCCGTTCGCAAGCTTGCTTGCGTCAGATATAGTATAGTCTAGAGTATAGTAAGATATATTTTTTCTTATAGATATATGCATGCAATGCCATGCATGCATGCATGTGCATGAAAAAAAAATGCGACTTTTCGCGCGCCGAAATGATAGTGCGCTGCAACCACGCGCTTCTGACATGCATGAGCATTTTTTTTTTGTGGCAGACAGTTAGGACACGTCGTCATGATGTCGTCATGCAGCTATAGTCACGTCGATCCGCCATGCATCTTCCGCGTTTCAATTCCCATGCAAGTGTGTACGTGTGTCCACTATGTGTCCAATGCACTGCTCATTATTAATACACGCTCACCGTTTGTGGCATTTCCTGAAGTGATTTCTGAAGTTGTTCAGTGCGTTTGTTTGAGATTGTGACGATTCAGGGAGTTACCCTGCAGCAAGAGAAGGAGGGAGGGAGAGAGAGAGAGACCGATACACGCGTCCGACCTTGTTTTAGCTCTTTCGCATGCCGTACCCCGACCCTGGTCAGATTGAAGACGGAAGGGGTGGAGCGATGAAGCCAGAGAATGACAATCCCCATTCCAACGGGCAGAGTGTCCCTCCTCCTGAGTCCTCGCAACCCAAGAGTGAGAACTCTCAGGACGCTCCCTTGTCGGCTCTCGACGAGATGAGGAAGCCCGACCGGGTGTGGGCCCAGAGCCCGGCAGGGGACATGATACGGGACGTGATCGTTACGATGAGGCAGGAGGAGGCACAGCAGAACTCAGGGGGGAGTCCCATTCACGGAGCAGACTCTCCCAGTGTGGCAGTGGAGACCAACACAGCATATAGTGAGATGAAGGTGGGGGGTGGTCGTCTCGTGCGATCTCCCTCTGATGCGACTGGGTACCAGTCTGACCATCATGCAGCGACCGGCATCTCCTCCTCGTACATAGCAAGACCGGGCGGTTTCCGCCGACAACACAACGCAGCAGAAGGGACTGCAGAGCCTGCAGAGGATGACTTCGTGGGGGGTCTCTTCAACCAATTTCTGTACACACGTTTCCTCTTGACTGACCCAGAGGAGGCAGATGACACTGACTATGTGACCGAGTTCCAGACTCGTAGACTCACAGTCGCAGCAGAACTGCGCCAAGCACACAGAAGAATTCTACTGGCACATCCAGAAAGACGAAAACGTGCCAACCAAAGTCACACAGTACTGAACGTGATGAAGTCTTTCATCGGATCTGCCTTCCTTTTCCTTCCCCGTGCGTTCATGAACGGGGGCATGGTTTTTGCCAATGCAGTCATGGTGGCGTCAATGATCTTGAACACTTGGTGCATGATGCTCCTCGTGAAGTGCTGCCGGCCCGGAATGGAGAGTTACGGAGAGATTGCACAGGCAGCCTTTGGACAGACGGGCGCTGTCCTGGTGAACTTCTCCCTCTGGCTCAGCCAGCTCGGGTTTTTCGCAGTCTTCTACATCTTTGTTGGCACAAACCTGGTGGACCTGGTGGAGTCCCTAGGGGGGTGCAACCCGGACCCGAACGCGTGGACGAACTGGAACGTTGACTGGGTCATCTGGGGACAGGTAGGTCTGTTAGTGTGTGGGTGGCCGGGTGGGTGCGAGTGCGTATACGTGTTCATGTGCGTGTTGGTCCGCGTGTGGTGGGTGCGCGTGTGTGCTTGTGTGTAGTTCTCTAAGAGAAAAAAGCGCATGATCTGCTTCTGCTTCTGTCTACTCTGGCTCCTTTTGGGCTCTGGCTCCCTCTTTTGCTTCCTGGCCGTTTGGTATCTGCAGTGTCGATGTTCATGTGTCCTAGTTTTTGCTCTCTGGCTTGTGGAGAAAAATGTCGGCATGTTCTTGTCTTGTCAAAAGCAGGGAAGAAAAGCTGTCGTGGGGGTTGTCTTCCAGTTGAATTCCGCTCTTCATTTCTTTGTATGAGTTTGAGCATGCGTGCAGGTCCCAATCTATTGTCTGTTCTCCTTTGTGAGACGCATCAAGAGTTTCGGTCCGTACGTCCTTGTGGCAGATGCCTGCATCGTCATCTCAGTCCTGATGATCTTCGGCCTTGTGGCGACAGAACTCGCAAGCGACTCTCCCGGCAGGGGGCCGAAGCCTGTTACGCTGTTCAACGAGAAGAGCTGGCCTCTGTTTCTCGGGGCTGCGGTGTATTCATGGGAGGGGATCGGGATGCTTCTTCCTGTGCGGGCGGCCATGCAGGAGCACATCAAGCATAAGTTCCCTTCTATTCTTGTGTGGAGTCTGATCGGCATTCTGTCTCTGTTCGTCTCTTATGCCTCGTTGGCCTACTGGGCATATGGGGATCAGACGCAGGTCAGTCAGTTGGTTTGTTGATGAGTCATGACGTTGTGTTGTTTTCTCCGCATTGCGTTTTTTCCTCTTTTGTTTTTTTGTCACAGTCATGTTGATCTGGGAGGAGCGGAACAGATGAAAACCGAAACAGGTAAACTCAAGGGTTGGAGGTAGGTAGGTGTGTAGGTAGATTGATTGAAGTAGGTAGGTGTGTGTGTCTGTGTCTGTGTCCGTGTGTTCTTTCCACTCTGAGTGTATGTCTGTCTGTATGTGTTATTCTGGTCTCCCCGTTTTGACTTCTTAGTTGAGAAAAAGAAAAAAGGCATATCCTTCCTTTTAGAAAAAGAAGAAAAAGAAAGAAGCCGTACGGTCGGTCTGTGTGCCTGTTCGCTCCATCTTGTTTTCAGCTCAGTGAGTCAAACAGAAACCAGAAGAAAGGAGACTCGCAAAAACTCCACATGTATTAATATCCTTCTTCCCGTCTACCTCTTTCCCTGACCCTTGTGTGCGCTGCTTGCTTGTTTGTTTGCAGGATTTGATTCTTCTGAATCTGCCCGCCTCCGTGCCTGGGTTCTCCGTCCAGATCCTCTACCTGATCTCCCTCGTCCTCGGGGTCCCTCTGCTGATCTTCCCGGCCATCAAGGTCATCGATCAGCTCATGTACCCAGACAGCAACCTCCCCCCTTCACAGGTCGGTCAGACAGAGAGAGAGAAGAAAGTGAGGGAAACAGACAAGAAGGTGTACTCTTTTCTTGCTGACAGCGCCTCGGTGCGTTTTCCTGTCAGCTATGCATACCGAGAAAGAAAGAGAGGGAGGGACCGTTGCCGAACGATCAGTTAGGATAAAGCAGGAATTGGTGTCTTAATTGCCTCCTCTCTTTTTCTCTCTTCTGGTCACTGCGGATCTTTGATTCACTGTTCAAGAGACTACCTTTACGTGTCTTCTGTCTCCGTTCCTGAGTCCGCTCTTCGTTTCTTTGATCGTCTCTTTCTTTTCGTCGTTTCCCTTCTTCCCCCTCCCATCTTTTGCGGAGAATTAAATTGGCATTTTCGTTTGAGTTGAAAAATCTCCCGCGTCTCTTTCTCCTTCCCCCCTTTGTGTGTTCATGTTCGTGTGTGTGTGTGTGTGTGTGTGTATGGTTGGTGCAGACTCGGAAGTGGATCAAAAACTTTGCGCGAGTTGTCCAGATCGCAGCAACAGCCGTAGTTGCGATTGCTTCGAAGAGTCAACTGGACAACTTCATTGCGATCATCGGGTCATTCGCTGCCGTGCCATTGGCGTTGATCTACCCTCCCCTCTTTCATCTTCGTTTGACTCGCGGTGGCTTCTCGTTCGTTAAGCTGTTGGACATTTTGATCGTCCTTCTCGGTCTGTTCTTGGTGGGATACACAACGTTTGTTGCCATAGAGCAGTGGACGCCCAGGGAGGTGGAGACGCGGTGTTCAATGAAGAGACATCACAAGATCTGAAGGGGGGGAGAAGAGAGGAAGAACTACAGAGGGAAGGGCAAAAGACAGTCTTGGGTATATTGGGGGGCGACGCAAACAGAGACGGTTGTAGCGAAAGCGGGGGGAAGGGAAATGACGGATTGGAGGGGAAGCAAGTACGGAAAGGGAGCAAACAAATGGAAGGGATTTGCTTGATGGAAAGGACAGTTGATTCACCCTCCCTCCTGCTTGATGGGGGGAGACTTTGAGAGATTGAAGAGAAGGAAGGGAAAGAGAAAAAGCACTGTAGGTGAAGAAATGAGTGAAGTTTCTGTCCCCTTCTGTCTGTCTATTGGGCCGTCTGTCTTGACGGGCAGAGGGAAGGAGAGGAGGTGAGATGGTGGGTGGTCCTGGGGGAGTCGGTGAAGAGAGGGGCTTCGTCTGTCTGTCTGTCTGTCTGTGTTGTGTGTTGCTTTCTTTCTTTTTGTCTGTGGTGTTCATGAAGAAGAGAAGGGAAAGCAACCATATATTAATAGTCTGTGTTGTGTGTGCATGGCAGTAAGCGCACCGATGCACGGATGGTGTGTGTGTGTGAACATGCATTTTTATCCCTCCGAATTTTTTTTTCATTATTTATCTTTCGCTGTTTCTTTTTTTCCTGTGGCTTCACATACGACGTCTTTTCTCCCTTCTTAGTTCTTTCCTTCTTCCCCCCCCCACCCTCCCTCTCTCCTTCCCCCTCCCTCTCTGCACTCACGCTCTTTAGCCATTCTCCTATTCATCTCCGCCTCGCTGGATCTTCATCAGCCCCCCAGAGAAGAAAACGAAAGCGGAAAGAACAAAAACGTACATACACAAGGTGGAAGGCGACCGCCGTCTCCTTTGAACCTTCGAACTGCGTGCTTTCAACAGGACCGGACTGGACGAAGAGGAATGCATGGAAGGAGTAAACGTTGCAATGGAGGATCCGGTCAACGTCACAGAATTAAAGAAAGCGGATGAAGTGCAACTACTTCCTGCCAGGCAGGGAAATGCATGCGTTGGATCAATGAGCAATGGAGCCGCCAACTAAAAGAAACTGGCGGCTGGCTGGCTGTAATTATAAAGCTCGACTGTAGCAGCTCTTTCTCTCTCTTTCTGCGCTTTTAAGTTGATTCAACAAGCACATAAGAAAAAACCTGAAATATTTGACGAAATATGTGCTTAATTACATAGATATGTGCATGTACCACCATATGTGTTACTATGATCGATAACCTTACTCGTACCAGCAGTAGTTCTAGCATTATTAGCTATTACCCAATCAGTACCAATCAGTAAATAAAGTTAAACAAACAGTGTCAAACATGTATACTCCTGTCATGATATAGGGTATAAGGCAATTGCTATAGTGAAACAGTTAATAGTATACCACCTAACGTTATGTGGTGCCTGAGTACCATGCCTCAGCTAAGACGTAGCTTAGAGACATTGTTGTGAACCAACCTGAAATCAGTCAATGAGCCGAGATGACAGAAAGCATGCGTACGTCGGCGTGAGTCCTTGCGTGCGTCATGAACCGAGATGACAGAAAGCATGCGTGCGTCGGTGTGAGTCCTTGCGTGCGTTAAACAGCGAATGCGATTCAATTAGATGCATGCAAGTACATGCTTTTCAGTTGATCGAAACATGCAAGTATAGAAGATCGATCAATGAAGACAGTTTGAAGTTAAGTAGCGAATTGCCTTGTTGAATGAACAACGAACACACACAATAAATTCTGTGCACCTTGAGATATCTCAACTCCTGCATAGATCTTCACTGGTCTGTAGGAATTGGGGCTTTTCATGGTAGCAGATTGGTTCGATTCAGTTCTTCTTCTTCATTTGACTTCCCGTAACCGTTTTTGGCATGGGGAAGAGAAAGAACCGACTCAGGGGTGAGGATGGTCGTTTCCTCCCGGCCACTCCTACTCCTGAGGAGAACAGTGGTGGTTCCTCCAATCTTTCTGACGCTGTGGCAGCCATTGCCAAGTCCACAGAAGTTCTGCTTACCATGGCCGTTGCCCAGCAGCAAGCCAGCACTGCAGCAGCTACGCCGTCTCCTTCTTCTTCCACTGTTTTGTCCCCGTCTCCATCTGCCTTCCACAACTTGAAGTTTGAGAAGTGGGAGTGTAAGCTGAAATACGAGGACCGCTCATACGCCGGGCGCCAGAAAATTATCTCTTCTTTCGAAGACCACCTCCGGCAGCAGCCTTCCGCCACCGCTGTTGTCGTCGCCTTTGCTTTTCACTCAGGCCTGGAGTCGTTTCCCGAACTCCACAACCTGATCTCCGAGCTCCCCTCCCCCTTCCGGGATGACTATGAGTACATGAAAAACAAGATCCTGAAGGCGTCTGGTGAACAGGAAGAGAAGCGCCTTGTTGACAGCTTCCAATCTCTTGCCACGCTTTCTTCCTCGCAGTCCCCCAACGCCAAGCACTATGGCAACGCGGTAGAGACGGCCTGCCAGCGAATCGCCATTCTGTCTCTACGAGAGGAGCGAGTGTGCACGTACTCTGGCAATGGGGATGAGAACGACGATTCCAACTGGAAAGTGGTCTAGCAGAAGGTTCCTCTGCTTGACCCCCTGGGACGACGAGACGGGTAGCTCGCGTCGCTGCTCCTGCTTAATGGTATTTCTGATGCAGAAGTGCGTGTGCAAGTCCGGAATGCGCTCCCCCCGCACATGCCATTCTATGGTGATGACGGCGCACTCGAGAAGTTCCGTACTTTTGCCAGGCCTTCCTGTTTCAGCCCTGCTCCTCCCACCAAGGCCTGTCCTTCAGAGACACAGCAGGGTGTCCATGTCACAGGAAAGCCCCCTCCCCGACCTGCTAGCTCTACTTCAGGGCAGCAGCGCTTTCCCAACGTTGGTGGGCATCCTTTGCCTCCAAGACCCCACTGTTCCCATCCCGGTCATAAAGCAGAGCACTGCTTGAAGCAGCATTTCTGCCCCTCCTGCGTTCGCTGGGGGCATAAACCTGGCGACTGTGAACTTGCCAAAGACATCTTTGCCCTCCTTCGTGCTTATGGCTATCCCACTTGCGACACGCAGGGAAGACCGTACGGGCGCTCCAGACAGAGAGGGGGGGCACTGGCAGGAACAAACAATTCCAAAGACGAGGAGTCTGGTGATGACACATCTGACTCCAACCCTGCAGCAGCTGCTGCAGGCCACATGACGTCAGCTAACGTTTCTTCCTCTTCTCCTCCTCCTTTTTCTTTTGATGGTCTCGGCTCTCTGCTTGATGTGGGTGCTAGCGGTACCACATGCCGCATGGCTGGCTTGACAAGCATGCAAAAGAATCCGGTTTGACTTCGACAGAAGAACCTTTGCGAAAGCCCGTTTCTGTTCGAAGTGCATGCGCAAAGAAGGTATAGATGAATAAACGTGCCTCGATTCACTGTTCTCTTGACGGGAAGCCCACTTTGCTGAAGCCGTCCATCATAGAGACAAAAGCTGAAACCCTTTGCCTGATTGGAAATGATTGCTTGATTCGGTTGGGTGCGAAGTTTGACTATCAGATAGGCACTTTGCATCTCCCTTCCACCGCTCTCAAATTTCTCCGTACAGAAACTGATTTATTCTTTCTGCCTATAGAGATAGACGGGACTGGCCCACCCCAGTCCGAGTCTGAGCTTTCCCCCCAGCAAGTGTCTTCAGAGGCTGTAACGGTGGAAGATCCATCTTGTGTGTCTTCTTCTAATTCTGTGTCTTCCTCCGTGTCTTCTCCTCTTCTCCTCCTCTTTTGTCTTCACCGCCTTTACCTGCTGAATCTCGTCTTGTCCTTGCGAACGGACGCCTCCCGCTCCATTTGAGGACCATAAGACAAAATCACAGAAAGCAGAAGCAACAGCCAAAGACTCCTTCATGTCAGCATTCAGATCCGCCCTCCCCTCCTTCGTCCCAGCCTTCTGTTTTCAGCTGCCTTTCTGTCAAGGCAACCGTCGACGAACTGATCCGCTCACATCATGAGTGGCTTGGCCATCCAGGCATTGAGACAACGTGGCGCTCCCTCAGAGCAGGCCTCCAAGACCTCCCAGCCCTGAAAGCCAGCATTTCTCGCAGAGCCGTTCAGCGTGCCTTACTACCCTACATCCGGGGGGGCACCTGCGGGAGAGTTAAACCCCGACACGCAGGTGACGGCAGTCGGGGGTCCCTTGAAGTAACGCAACCAGGGTTGCATGTAATTTGTGATCTGGTCATAGGGCTGAGCGGGGGGTACTCATTACATATTCAAGACCAGCACACAGATTACTTGGGGGTTGTGGTGGTGGAGGAGAAATCCTCCAATGTAATTAACGCAGTTTATGAGACGTGGACGAACAGTCTGGAGGGGGACCTTACCCCTCAGGTGATGACCGACCATGGGACTGAGTTTCAAGGGAAGTTTGGGGCCCGACTTGCCGCGCGGGAAGCTTATAACCCCCTCACTCCTGTCGGTAGCCACCAGTCTCTCAGTAAGAACGAAAGATCCCACCGTGAGTGGCTAACGATTTTACAAGGCATCCTCCATGACCACGGTCTGGATAAGACCCACTAGAGAGATTTTGCATCCCTTGCAGCCACCAAATACAACCGCCAGCCTCGTAGTCGCAGCAAAAAGAGCCCATTTGAGTGCAGGTGGTCTGCACAGCCTCCCAGCCTCCCCATTGCCGCCCTTCGTGACTTGCTTCAGACCACCTACCGCCCATCCGAGGGGTCATCTCCCTTCCCTGTCGGCTCTTCTATCCTTTACCATCACCCTGATTTGCCCCGCGCAAAACTTGAACCCCTCTACACTCCCGCTTCCGTCCTTCAACGAGTGAGCGAGCATGTGTTTTGGTTGCATTTCCCCTCCGGCCGTCCTATTCTTGCTCACCGTCGTTGCATCCGACTAAATGACAGCAGCCAGCCCGAGCCTGTCTTTTCCGTCCCTCTTTCCGAACTGCAGCAATCTCCCACTCCATCTGCAAGTTCAAGTGCGAGTCCTGTCCCAGAACAGCAGTAGCAGCAGCAGCAGCCAACAGATTCCTGCCCTCCTGAGCACCCAAAGTTTGACATCAACGACTTTTGCAAGGATGAGCTTATCATCTGGAAGGACGCAAACATGAATCGGTGTTTCCTTGGAAGCGTCCGAGCTGTTGACCCCAGTGGAGAGGGTAGAGTTGAGGTCCAAGCCTGGGGATCCACAGGGCGACTGCCTCTTACCAGCCACCGCATGCAGCCTGCTTGGTGCCCCTTGCATGGCCGACCCAAGCTGCTGTACTCCCCACAGAAACCTGCAGGCTGTGGACTAAAACTCTGCTACCTCATTCCTGAGGAGGTTGTTAAGCGAACAGCCCTCACTCCTGAGGGTCGTCTCCCCCCCGATGTGTGTCAGACGTACAAAAGCGTCCTACTCACCAATCATGACACATGTTTCCCCACAGACCGTCTCTCTTTTGACTCCCTTGCTTCTCAAGCTGCCATGGCTGCTTTGTTCTCTCCCTTACCCGAGAATACCTCCAATGCTCCTAAGACAGAACCGTCCGCCACTATGTTTCTGTGGAATGCAGATGAAGATGAGGGTTCTGTAGGCGCCTGCTCAGCAGCCACAACCCACACCCCTCTCCCTCACTGCAGTTTGTCTCCACAGCAGCTTGAAGGCCGCGCGGCTTCCCGGGAGAAAGAGCTTTCCTCTCTATCTGAAAACGATGTCTACAATCGCGTACCCATTGCTGAAGTGCCGGAGCAACTCGCCCGCTCTGCAATCCCCACCCATTTTGTTGATACAATGAAGAGACAGAAGGCGGGAGAATGAGATTTCAAGTCCAGAGTAGTCGCAGACGGGTCACCGTTTTTTGATTGCAGAGAAGGGGTTACGACATCGTGTGCCACCGCTTCGTAGTGGGCCATGCGCTGTGCGTTGGCGATGGCATTTACACACGCAGATTTCGATCCCCGTGAAATCATCGTAGCAGATGTGAAGACCACCTACCTGACAGCCCTTCGATCCGACTGTGTGTATGTCCGCCCCCCGAAGGATCATCCAGACTATGGCAAGTATCTCTGGTGCTTAAAGCGTGCCCTCTACGGAATGAAGGATTCAGGAAACTTGTGGGACCGTTCCAGAAACAAAACCCTCGCAGCTGCAGGCTGGGTACCCTCACCAATTCGGGGAGTATGGTGGAAATAGACAGGAAAGCTAGAGGCCCCCTCCTCCCGGCTCTTTGGCCTCCTTCCCACTTTCGTTGACGACTTTGCGATCATTCCAATTGGAGGGTCCGCCGTGCAACTAGCACGCGAGATAGCTCAAAAAGGAGGGTATGAAATGAAGATCACCAAACCTGACAAGGGCAGCCTACGCTGGGCAGGGGTGGATTTTGAGCTGAAGAGAGACTCCATCGCCATCCATCAGATAGAGTATCTCCTCTTTCTTCCCCTCCTAGAAGGTATGGGGGAAGCACCCTCAACAGACACAAACGGTGAGGGCGAGTTTTCCACATTGCTCCCTCTTCTTTCTTCTTCTTGAGATATCCCAGAAGAACCCTCCCCCCTCCTATCAGCAAAAGACGCTAGCTCCTTCAGAGAACGACTTGGGTGTCTCTCTTGGGTTGCACGTGACACCCGTCTTGACTTGGCATAGGGGTGTAACCAACTTAGCCGCCACGCTTCTGCCCCTTTAACTGCTGATGCAGACCTTCTACTTTCCCTCCTACGCTACGCCCGTCGTACAGCCACATCCCGTGTCATCCAAATTTCTCATTCCGATGTCCCTTCTACCTCCTCCGTCATTCACCCCATCTCCTGGAGTGATGCTGCTCTAGGGACAGCAGGCAACGCCCACCCCCAGACAGGCTGGCTCCTCAGCCTGGGATCTGCTATCTTACATTGGCGATCCTTCTCGCAACAGCGTGTAGCGCACTCTTCCACAAGGGCCGAACTGTACGCCGCTCATGACTTGGTTAACTTTTTGGAGTGTCTCTTGCCAGCCCTCCGATGTGTCTGGAAAGCAGGCATGGTTTCAGAGGTCAGAGTTGATTCTGACGACCTTCTGAAGCTTGTCTCCAGTGAGATGCCCCGATCGACAGAGCGTGCTCTTCTGTCAGTCATCCAGTCTCTGTAACTGGGAGTCCTCGAACGTTCCCCTCACACCCTCGTCCTTCATACCCTTTCCCTCCGAGACGCCTTCGAAACCGCCTCAGTCCGCCTCTCTTTTATCCCCTCAGAAGAGAATGTGGCCGATCCGTTGACCAAGCCTATGTCCATCTTTTACTCCTTCCTTTCTTCACCAACCTTTCTTCTCGTCCTTCCTGTGACCCTTCCCTTGGTTCGAGTGCCATTATGTTGTGATTTATTTTTTCCATATGCATGAAAGAAAAGAAAAAGAAAAGAATGTGTGTTGTGAACCAACCTGAAATCAGTCAATGAGCCGAGATGACAGAAAACATGCGTGCGTCGGCGTGAGTCCTTGCATGCGTCATGAGCCGAGATGACAGAAAGCATGCGTGCGTCGGCGTTAGTCCTTACGTGCGTTAAACAGCGAATGCGATTCAATTAGATGCATGCAAGTACATGCTTTTCAGTTGATCGAAACATGCAAGTAGAAGATCGATCAGTGAAAACAGTTTGAAGTTAAGTAGCGAATTGCCTTGTTGAATGAACAACGAACACACACAATAAATTCTGTGCACCTTAAGATATCTCAACTCCTGCATAGATCTTCACTGGTCTGTAGGAATTGGGGCTTTTCAGATATGCACTTACAAGGTTTCCTATAGAAGGGTTCTACTTCTAGCGACTGTCATTGACACATAAAAGCTTGACCTATGGAAGACCTATGATTGACTGCCTGCATGCACATTACTTAATTCTAATTCCCTTAATTGCTAGCTTAATTGCATGCGTGAGGTCGCTCCTAGGGTCACTCGGTGTGTGCGCGCTTCATGCAATCATGATATGCGACTTACGTATCGTGGCGCGGCTTGAAGGCCTTGCCCCGTTACATGCCACCCCGCCCTTAATTGAAGCCACGTCCACACTGGCTATGTAAGTTCACCAGATCATTGACATTCATTGCTTTTAAACTGAACGGCGAACAAGCGTGTAATAGAGTCTAGAAAAAATGTAAAATAAATGGTCTCTTTTCATACACTTACTTGGTCATATCAACTATCAATCGTCGGATTTAATTAGTAACAAGTGAGTACGCGCGCTTTACGTGTGGAAGTGAGTAAGGTCTTGTCACCCAACTCTTGTGAGTGTGTTAATTATGACTAATTATGACGTACGGGCTAAAGGAAAACGTTAAAAAACATAAGTATATATAGTATTATGGTCTGATTACTAAATCTTTTCCTGAGCTACTATTGGTATCCAAATCCATCAATTACACATTCACTGAACCGAAATTTAACATCATTATGACTTTAAAAAATTACGTATTCAATCAATCAACTAGTCAATTAAATAAGAGCTGTATCATAAAATATTCTAAAATTCGTTAGACTTACGGCTAAACACATTTTGTAACCTTTCTTAGAGGATACTTTTTGATAAATGCTTTGTGTACCAACCATGGAACTCATCGATCGATCAATAGTCAGTCAACAAAGTTTTATTATCTGGTATAAATTTTCTTAAATTTTCTTAAACAGCTTAATTATAAAAGCTTTTTATAACTATATTCAATAAATTAATGCCGATTGATATTGACGATCAACTTATGGATCAAGTATAATCAAGTCAAGGGAATTTACCATGCAATACCATTTAGGCGCCATCATAAAAAAAATGTATAAAAGAGCGATGTTTAATAAATGGCGGTCGATGTTGATGATCAAGTACGATCGTGTTGAGGAAACTTATCCTGAAATAACTTT